>PVIU01029336.1:0-17700 GCA_004026605.1 Ondatra zibethicus
ACTGCTATAGCTTGGGATGTTCTTGGCAGCACTGGTGATGGGGCTGTCTGGACTGTTATGGCCCTGTTGTGTTGAATTAGTTGGAACAGAATTTAAGCTTCCTGCACTAGTCCATCCACTTGCCCCAGTAGAAGAACTTCCAGCCTTCTGATTGCTTAAACTGGCTGCAACAAAGTGACTTTTGTACTGGGACTGAAAAAGAAAAAAGACATCAGGAATAAGTATAACATCAAACTTGAATATACAAGTTTGACAATGATAAAGTATACACAAACTCCACTTGCATGTCCAGGCAGGATACTGTTTAAATTTCTATGTGAAATTCAAGTAAACAGAAGGCTCTATCTAAATCTAGCGTGAAGTTTACAGACTTAACTACCATCTCAGGAAGTTCTCCCACTCTTTCAGGAGTTATTGTTGAAAGGTTTTTTTTAAAAAACAGATTTAATTGAATGCACTAGGTGTTTGCCTGTGTACACTTTTTCCGAGACAGGGTTTCTCTGTGTAGCCCTGGCTGTCCTGGAACTCGCTCTACAGACCAGGCTGCCTTGAACTCATAGATCCACCTGCCCTGCCTCTCAAGCGCTGGGATTAAAAGTGTACACCACCACTGCCTGGCCTATGTGAACATATTTATGTGTGCCACATGCATGCTTGGGGCCTGTGCAGGCCAGAAGAGGGTGTCAGATTCCCTGGAACTGAAATCAAAGATGGTTGTAAGTTGCCAAGTGGATGCTGAGAAACCAAACCTGGATCCTCTGTCACGACACAAGTACTCTTAACCACTGAACCATCTCTCCAGCCCCGTTGAAAGTTTTTAAAATAGAATATTTATTTCAGACCTGAAAAGCTGCTTTCATTGCTGTCAGCCTATCTCCCATGGCTCCTGTGGAGGGCTTGTAGGCTTCGTAATTGCTCATTACATTGTTGTTATTTCCTCGGTCCTAAAAAAAAAAAACAAAAAACCAACCAAACCAAACAAAACAAAAAAAAACCCCCAAACATCCTCATGAGAATGGAAAGCAGACAGAAAAGCAACTGCCAGAGCCTTTCCTACACTGAAAATCTAGATCCATGCTACAGTAGGTGCTGGGTACTTTTTAGAAGTTACTTCGTTTGTGAGAAAAGGTACTATAATGAAAAGATATTTTAAAATGCTTGTGTCCTTCAACACAGTAAATTTATTTCTGGGTATTCACCCCAATGATCAGAATGGTAGCAAATTAGACCCATAGTATGCTTGTACATTATATCAACACTCTATTTAGTTCAAATGCTAAAGATGAAAAGCCAGTAATATATCACAATGTAGCTTCACTGGATCTGAAGCAACACCAATAATGATCTGAATCTATTTCAACATTTGCTGGTATGTAACTTTTAAGTTTCAAATCTGCCATCACAATTCAATTACAAAAAAAAAAATCACAATCATTTGCAATTCAGTTAAAAACTGAAATATTTGAAGTGGCCCTGGCACATATAAAGTACTCAATAATTATAAGTAATCACTTTACTTCTACAATTAACATTACTGTAATATGGGCAATACTGTTTTTAATCTGTCAAGGATGCCAAGTTAACACTAATGCTCCATGAATGTATACTGATGGTTTTCTTCCCTGGCTTTAAGAATTACTGTGATGATGAACAAGCCAGTGAGTTTAGTACTTTATTTACCTAACTTGTGAGACCATCTAGGTTTTCTCAAATGATCCAAGTTTTGAGAGTAGAGACACCATTTTTGAGTATGGTTTTCACTGTGACCCTCTTAGTAACATTTTCAAGCAACAGACTCTAGGCCAGTATAGAAAGGCTTTTAAAAACTAGATGACTGCATTCCACACATATCCAGAGTTTTTATTTAACAAGTTCTGAGGTGGATGAAGGGACTGCAATTTGAGATCCACTAAAGCTAGACTAATCCTGAGCAAGCCTAGTAAGCCAAACACACATACATGCATCTTCCACAGCAAGTTTCATTCTAAAACAGGACTGCACCAACTTAGAACAACAAAATAAATACACACACACACACACACACACACCCTGGGAGACAGGGTTTTGGACTTGAGGCCTTCAGGTACCTCAAAATATCACCATACTTTAAGACAGAGGATCTGTCCCAGAGCACTGCTGTAGTATGAACTCACCGAATTCTCGGAGCCTAGGCCAGGCCGCTCTCTATAGCCCAAGCCTCCTCCACCAATGTTCAGTTTTTTGCCTTTCCCTCCTTTGAAGCGGGATTTCCGAAACCAGGCATTCTGCAAAGAACATAATTCAAAGTTCAGTCCACGAAGAGAGGAAAGGCCAAAGAAAGAGTATCAGGTCAAAAAGAAAATGAAGTAGGCAGGAAGAACTTTCCTGCCTTGGCCTTGCTAAAGCCACAGATGGATGACCTTGAACTTCCTTCTGAACCTTCTGTGGCCACTTCCTGAGCATTTGCCACCACGTAGAGTAGAGTTGAATCTAAGGTTTCAGAACTCCAGATAATCATTGTACCAATGAACCACACCCCCAACCCCACCCTGTCTTCATTTTGGTAGCTTGACACACCAAACTTATCAGGTTGCTTAGATGCTTAGCTAAGGTTTCCCTTACTTTTCCCTCCCTCCTTCAGAACCTCTTGGAAGAAAAGTGACTAAGCAAACATAAAATGTAACAGTTACTCTAGCTATGTCTCAGAGAGGAAAATGAATTTATATTTTATTTCTTTAAAAAGGGGGGGCACTGGAGAGATGGCTCAGAGGTTAAGAGCACTAACTGCTCTTCCAGAGGTCCTGAGTTTAATTCCCAGCAACCACATGGTGGTTCAGAACCATCTACAATGATCTAGTGCCCTTCTCCTGTAGGCAGAACACTGTATACATAATGAATAAATAAGCCTTTTTGTTTAAAAACAAAAAAAAAGAAAAAGAAAAAAAAAGAAAAGAAAGCTGGGTAGTGGTGGTATATGCTTTTAATCCCAGCACTTGGAAGGCAAAAGCAGGAGATCTCTTGAGTTCAAAGCCAGTCTGGTCTGCAGAGAGAGACCCAGAACAGCCAGGGATACAGAGAGAAATCCTGTCTCGAAAAACAACAACAACAAAACAAATTATTTACTATTATTGTGTGTGCCTTTCTATTTAAAGTGCATGGAAGTGTCTACAGAGGTCAGGGGGCATTGAATCCCCTGAAATGGGAGTAACAGGTGATTGTGAGCCACTTATGTGGATGCTGGGGAATGAACCAAGGTCCTCTGAAAATACAAAATAAGTATTCCTAACCATGGGAGTCATTTCTCCAGCCTTATATTTCATTTCTTAACCCAACTATAAATACCATTGAAGATAAGCTTAACACAGTTAGGAGCAAAGCTTTATAAAGAATGAGTATTTTTGGAAATAAAGGGAAAAGGGCTAGGTGAATTAAGGCTTATTAAGAACTGACTTTAGGGGATGGAGAGTTGGTTAAGAGAGGTTAAGAGCACTGACTGCTCTTCCAGAAGACCCAAGTTCAGTTCCCAGTGCCCACATGGAAGCTCACAACTGTCTGTAACTCCAAGATCTGACACACTTACACAGACATACATGCAGGCAAAATAAACATAAAGTAAAAATAAATAAATTTTAAAAAGAACTGACTTTAGGCTGGATGGTGATGGTGTACACCTTTAATTGCAACACTCATTAGACAGAGGCAGGAGGAGCTAGCTCTAGGAGTTCTAGGCTAGCCTGGTCTACAAAGCAAGCTCTAGGACAGCCGGAGCTGTTACACAGAGAACCCCTATCTTAAAACAAACAAACAAACCAAAATAAAAAACAAAACAACAAAAAAGAACTGACTTTAGCCAGGCACGTGAAAGGCAGAGGCAGGAGGGTGTCTGTCAGTTCGAAGCCAACCTGGTCTACATAGTGAGGACAACCAGGGTCACATAGTGAGACCCTGCCTCAAAACAACAAACAAATAAGCAGAACACAAACATGAGTGTTAAATCTTCATCTGAGAATTACATATTACTTGTCTAAATATTTAAGTATGACAGGTTTAGAAAAGGTACTGAGCACAGAAAGCCTAACACACAAAAAGTATATAAGAAAATGCCATGCAAATGCACCCGTCTGAGCAAAGGAGAAATAACATCATTGTTCTCTTCAATAAAAAAAGCGAACTGTCCTGAATACATTTGTAATTGGAGAACTGCACGGAATAAGTGATTCATGGTATAATCTGGCAGAATGCCTTACTTAGTTTTGGAACAGAGCATATCTGGAAGTGGGCAGTCAGGATGGTCAGAGATATGAAATGTCAGTATGTAAGAAATACTAAAGGCCCATTGTAACAGGAGCAGGAGATGTAATTCAGTAGCAGAACACTTGCCTACCATGTACAAAAAACTCTGGAATCAATCCCTAACAGTAAAAACAAACGAAAATCAGCCATATATTTTTAGGCCTCAAAAAGAGAAGACTTAAGAGAGGGATGTAACAAGAGAGAAAGAATAGTGGGCATCTTCTGAGATTAAACTTATTCATAAAGTGTCCTATGGGGTAAACAGGAAGAAATTAAAGAAATAGATTTCAGCCCAAAGAAAGGAGTAGCTTTTCAACAGAAACAAGTAAAAACAACATACACATGAATTCTAACATCACATGGTACCAGGTCCACACATTAACCATGCCCTTCCTGCCCATTTTCTTTTCAAGCTCTTATGTTATCTCCCTCCCGTTTGTTGAACTTTCTTACTCAGCTGCATAATCTCTATCAATTTCAAGGGTCCAACCCTCACCTGCATTGCCAGGTCTAAGAGTTCCTTAGAAACATGTTGGTTGGCTCCTTCCAGGTTCCGGACAAGGTCACCAGCAAAATTGCTGTCCTTTGGGGTCAGTAAGGTATAGGCCACGCCCTTCTCACCAGCTCTTCCTGTTCGGCCAATCCTATGAGTATGGGTATCAATGTCTCGTGCTACATCATAGTTAATGACTGTCTTAATTGAAGGAATGTCCAGACCACGGGCTGAAATAGAAAATATTCAGATTCTTTTACTTTTTATCTGTAGTTAAAAGAAAATCAAAGTAACTAGAAATGCTAATTATAACATGCATTTTCCTGATCCAGGCAAGCTCCTGGCATGGAGCCAAGAATAAAAAGTAGTTCACAGTACTGGGAATAATGTGTGTGTGTGTGTGTGTGTGTATGTATACATATATATGTATGTATGAATGTATATATATACTGTGGATAATTTTCCTGGAATCACACCTATAATCCCAATACTTGGAAGATGGAGGCAGGAGGAGCTAGGAGCTTGAGAGATGGCTCAGAGGTTAAGAGCAGTGGCTGTTTTTCTAGAGGATCCTGGTTCAATTCCCAGCACCCACATGGCAGCTCACAACTGTATGTAACTCCAGGTCCAGGGAACAAAATATCCTCACACAGGCAGACATGCAGGCACATAAAAATACACATAAAAAAATAAAAGGTATCATTAAAAAAAGATACCCTGAGTTATACATCAGAACTTATCTTAAAAAACAAAACAAAAAGTTCCCACAAGTGAGCCAGGTGGTTGGGGCACATGCCTTTAATCCCAGTACTCGGGAGACAGAGGCAGGCGGGTCGTTGTGAGTTCGAGGCCAGCCTGGTCTACAAGAGCTAGTTCCAGGACAGGCTCCAAAACTAAAGCGAAACCCTGTCTCGAAAAAACAAACAAACAAACAAACAAATATTCCCACAAGTTAGCCCTCTAGGGATTCAGTTAGTAGTGTGTTTATGCATGCACATACCACAGCATATGTATAGAGGACAAAGAAAACCTTGTAGGAATCAGTCCTCTCCTTCCTCTTTATCTGAGTCCTGTATACCAGGTTCAGGCTGTCAGGATTGGTTGGCAAATACCCAATGAACCACCTTGTAGGTTCAAAAGACTACGGTTTTTGTTGTTGTTGCCGTTTTGGTTTTTTGTTTTTTGAGACAGGGCTTCTCTCTCTCTCTCTGTATATGTCTGGCTGTCCTGGAACTTGCTCTGTAGAGGAAACTAGCCTTGAACTGAGAGATCCTCCCACCTCTGCCTTCCTAGTGCTGGGATTAAAGGTGTGCACCACCACTGCAGCCCAGCTAAAATACTTGTTTTCAAGGGTAGCTGCTACTTACTCAGCAGAGTAAAGCCAAAACTTAAGATTAACTAATGTAAGATGTGCAGTGAAGCAAACAAAAGGACATAAATGTTCTCCCCCAGGCACCTGCTAGCTGCAAGGGCACTTTGATGAAAGTAATCACAGAACTGCTGTTGTATATAGGATGCAGTGGGAGCGTTCCACCAGACTGACCAGATGCCATAGGTCGTTAACAGGGTAGGTAACACCTATACACTAAAGTCTAAGGTTATGGTGAAATTCATCCTGTTTCTTACCTGCAACATCAGTGGCCACCAGGACAGGGATATCCTTTTTCTTAAAATCTGAAATGACCTTGTTTCTTTCACTCTGATCCATGTCCCCATGGAGCAGACCAAGATTATGACCTTCCTGCTTAAGGTTATTGGCTAGTTCTTCAGCATTGGCTTTTTTAGTAACAAACAGAAGAACACTCCCTGAAGAAGTAAACTCCACCAGACGCCGGGTAAGCCAGTTCCATTTACTGGGCCCAGAATGGAGTATCTCCACAATCTGTGTCACATCTTCATTTGCCTGAGAGGAGATTAAAAAAAAGAACTGTGACATTGGTGCCACAGGGGACTTCATAGACTACATATTTTGTTTGCTACCTGCATGGGAAGAGTCCTGATGTGGAATTCCCCTCTATATGCTATGAATGTTTTATTACCATTGGTTAATAAAGAAGCTGCTTTGGCCTATGGCAGGGCAGACAGGTGGGAAAACTAAACTGAACGCAGGGAGAAAGAAGGTAGAGTCAGGCAGACACCATGTAGCCGCCCAAGAAGCAAGAGGAAATAAACCACGAGCCTCGTGGTCAAATATAAAATAATACAAGTGGGTTAATTTAAGATGTAAGAGTTAGTTAATAAGAAGCCTGAGCTAAAAGGCCAAAGAGTGTGCAATTAATAATAAGCCCCAGAGAGGTTATTTCATAGGTGGCTTTGGGAACAGGTGGGTGGAGAAAACCCTGGCCAGGGGGACCAGTGGGACAGAGATTATTTGTAGGTACATCTGACGCCCCACACTGGGTGCCATTATGTAAACAGAGATTGCACTTTTGTTTCCTGGTCACCCAGACCCAAAAAATCTCACAAAAACTATATTAATTACAACACTGTTTGGTCAATGACTCAGGTGTATCTCTAGCTAGCTCTTACATTTTAAATTAACCCATTTCTATAAGTCTACATATTGCCATGTGGCCGTGGCATTGCCCTGTTTTCTATATGTCTTGTTTCCTTGGCTGCTGGCTGGCTGGCAGCTGCCTGACTACACCTACTCTCTCTATTATCTCTGTTCGGATTTCACGCCTGCTACACCACTGGCCAAAGCAACTTTATTCATCAACCAATAAAAGGAAGACATATACAGAAGGACAACCCACATCAGAGTCCTGACAAAACCTGGTACCTTTGGGTCCTCCTTTAGTATGTCAAACACAGCTTAGAATTTTCTCAAAGTACCTTGCTCACCAACTCCCCCGCCCCCGTATGTTCACATCTAATTTGTATGTCCCAATAATGTAATGATTTTTATATGCTTATTCTTATTATATTCCCAGGGTAGTAAACTTTTCAAGGTCCTGCCCACTCACTGTCACAAGTACAATTTACATAAGCATATTAAGAAATAAGAACTTGATAGATTAAGATGCTCAGAATTAAAAAACTTTAACAATAATTATGAGAAAGAATCAACATGGTTAACTAATGCGTACATTATTTCAGTAGACAAGATCTCAGTTTCCAACACAAAGAAATAAACATTGAGGGTGTAGGATATGCTAATTATACCTTATATACACGTATTGAAATGTCACTACATCCCATAAATATTTATAATTATGTGCATCTTTTCTCCTTGTGTTATGGCACAGAAAACAATTTAGAGGAATTAGTTCTCACCTTTGATGATGTGGGTCCTGGGGACTGAATTCAGACTTAGAGTCACACATGAGTACTGGCTGAGCCATCTACTGGCTCCCAGAAAATTCTCTAAATAACCTTAACTGAATTCCAAATCCCAATTTGTAGGTAAGTATATGTGTAGGTAAGTACAAAATCAAACTTATTCTTACCAAACCCTAAAATTATGCTTTAACAATCACTTAAATGTCCACAGTATAACTTACTGAGTTTTTAAAACTTTAAAAAGTTGTGAAAAAAGACACGTGTGGTAGTATACGCCTCTAATACCAGCACTTGGGAGGCAGAGGCAGATGGATATCTGAGTTCCAGGACAGCCTGGTCTACAAAGTAAGTTCCAAGACAGCCAGAGAAGTTACACAGAGAAACCTTGTCTTGAAAAACCAAACAAAAAAGATGAAACAAATATAATTCCCATATATCCATCATTCAGCTTCCATATATCAACACTCTGACACTCTCCTCAACTAGTGTATCTTAAAGCAAATCTAAACCATGCTGTACCATACGTAACATTTTAATTAAAACATTACTGCAGGACCAGGTGTGGTGGCACCTGCCTTTCATTCCAGCACTCAGGAGTGCTGATCTAGCTAGTTCTAGGACATCCAGGGCTACTGAAAGAAACCTTGTCTCAAAACGAAAACCCAACCAAACCAAACAACAAAAAAATCATTACTTAAGAATTAAACTCTATGTCCCTAAGAGAAATCCCAGAACCCACCCTGCCTTGTATAGGATTACCTCTCCAATGTCTCCCTGCACTACTCGAATAGGGTCAATCAAGATGTCTCTGGCCAATTTTTCAATCTTTTTCCGAAAAGTTGCACTGAATAAGAGAGCTAAAAGATAAAGCAAATACTGTTAAAACAAAAAATTTTTTTAAAAAAGTATCTCTTACAGAATCCATTGATTAAGCTTCTGAAATGTAACTGATTCACTAAATAAAAATGGTTTTTCTTTTGTTTTTCATTTTCAATCAAGAAATGAGTTGTTGTAATGGCTCTTTTTCAAATCAGCAGTTAAACTGCAGCAAATTACTGAATTTCAGTTTTAGCGTCTATAAAAAGTAAGCAGTTTGCTGGACCTGGTGGAAGGGACCTGTAATCCCAGCTATTTAGAGGATGAGGCAGGAGTATTGCCAAGTCTATGGCCTGCCTACGCTACAGTGTTCAAGGACAGCCTAGTCAGCTTAGTAAGACTCAACCAAAAAAGGTGGGTTAAAAAAAAAGGGTTGGGGGCTGGAGATACATATATAGCACAAAGAGGTAGAGTGCTTGCCTAATATGTAGAAGACTTAGGTTCAATACTGTGGAAAACAAAACAAAAAATACAGGAGTTATATCTAATAATCTCTAAAGGTTTTTTTTTAACTCAAATAAATGGTTGTTAACCCGCCCCTTTACAGTTAGCATCAGTACGTACACAGAAATTTTCGCTTCCATAACTGTACTTATAAAATAGGTGTTCATTTGGAATATAAATATAGTTTTATTACAAAGCTGCTTCATACATACTCTGTCTGTCAGGACGAACATGACTTGCTATGGAACGAACCTGGTACTCTGAAAGAAACAGAACAGTAATCAGAACAATACTGTAATGCAGTGAAGAGAGGTGTGAAAAGTCACTTTAGTAAAACTCACAAGAACTTTCAAGGATTAAAAAAGCCCTGAAATTCCTAGAAAGCACTCAGTATAAAATTTCAAAAAAACTTCAGAGTAGTGGAACTGGGTGGATAGTGGGTTATGCAGAAATCTGCATATCTGGGTTGAGCCAAAGAGTCCAGGAAAGGACCTTGGATGACCTAATATTCACCTACCCAAGAACATGGACGCTAATCTTCAAGGGCTGTGAGTGAAAATTAAGAACAGAAAACAGTCTCTGCTATAAGCACTTGCACATTTTCTCGACAGTCAAGACTAGCACATTTCCCTTCAGAAATCTCTTACAAATGAATGGCTCATGGCTTGGTCTATCCCTTCTTTTGAAATCCAGAAGTATTTTTAACATCTTTCATGATGAAAACTATTGGTTAACTCTAGGAAGACAAGGAAAAAACTAACTTGAAGATGGAGATACATATATAGCACAGAGAGGTAGAGTGCTTGCCTAATATGGACACAAGAAACTGATATTCAAAGGCATACCAAATCCCATGTCAAACATCCGGTCAGCTTCATCAAACACAAGGTAAGAGACTCTTTGAAGATTAGTAGCCTTCTTCTTTACATGATCAATCAGCCGACCCTGTGAGAGTCACAAATGAATAGTAAGTATAACTAAAAATTTGTAAAGACATTTACAGCTACACTCCTGGAAAGAGTGTTGATTCTTTGGTCTTGGACAGAAACAGATACAGATCTGAGAGTCTTTATGCAACAAACTCAGAAGAATACTTTTTTTTTTTAAGACAGGGTGTTCATGGGTGGCCTGGAGCTCACAAAGGTCCGCCTGTTTCTGCCTTTTAAGTGCTGGGACTAAAGGCGTTTGCCACCATACTCAGCAAGAATAGAATTCTAAAAACTCAAGCTCTCCCTTTACATTAATTATGGCTTAAATTCTATGAACAATTAGGCCATAACCATTCTTGTAATATATTCTAAAGAGATTTAAAAACTTATGGATGAGTTTTAATATGTAACCTATATCCTCTGGGCAGCTCTAAACCTTCTGGGTATCTTTATGATTCTTAATGTTCTTGGCAACCACAGATCCAACTTTTAGGAGAGCCTAAGGAAATCTTTTGAAACAGGAAGGAACTTGTAGCTGCTAATGCATGGGTCATGCATGTTATATATAACTAGATTGTGGTTTAGTCAACTAATCACAATTAAATCAAAATGAAAGGCAGCAATTCCCCAGAGCATTCCCAACCTAGCTCTACTAAAATTTTAGATGGAAGCTTCTCGAAAGCAATGGCGTTTTCTAGGTCAAGAGGGATTGAGAACCCATTTAAACACAGATACACTTACTGGGGTACAAACAACAATCTCTGCTCCTTCCTGAAGGGCCTTGGCCTGCTCCCACATGCTCCCTCCTCCATATACTGCCACTGATCGAAGATTATAAGCTTTCCCAAACCGCTTACATTCTGCGTGGATCTAAAAAGTCATTAATAATATTTTAACAAATAAGAAGCTTAACAAATACTTTTAGCATTACTCAAAAGAGGGTTTTGAACAACATAGTGTGTACCATTACAGAAAATCAAAACCTAGCTGTGCCTAATGGCACAGGCTTCGAATTCTAAGTACCCGGGAGGTTAAGGAAGAAAATAGCAACTTCAAATCCAACTGGGTAATTTAATGAGACACTAACTCAAAAAAACAAAAATTAGAACAATACAAACAGAAGAGGTTGGGTATATAGTTCAACACTTGCCTAGCACTTAAAGGGCTCTGTGCTTAATTCCTTAATTACTGAATACACATCCACACCACCACCATCACCACCACGCAAAAACCACAGTAACAACTAAAAACAAAACAAAACAAAACAAAACAAAAGAACCCACAAAAGCAAATATGAGAGGGAGAGATACCAAAATCTAGACTATATTTACAAATCACCATTCTTTGGTTTGTTTCATCTTTGTTTTTCGAGGCAGAGTCAATCTATCAGTTCTATATATCCTGGAGCTTGCTATGTACACCAGGCTGGACTCAGACTCAGCAATCCTCTGGCCTCAGTCTGCTGACTGCTGGAACTAAAGGCATGTGCCACACACTCAGTTTAATCATAAAATAAGGCTACCATCTTGCTCTGAATCATTCATTCTCTTCTTGATCCTATCATTCTAACAAGAACATTAAATTCACTATAGACAAAACATTTTGAGTGTATAATAAAAACAATTCCCACACCACTTTAAGAGTAAAAAAACCACCATTGTTATGTTATTCCTGTTATAGTCTTTTTTTAATATCAAGACTTTTCTGGGAGCATAATAATGTGAATATACTTAATGGTATTCACTGAACTACACACTTAAAATGGTTGAAGATGGTCATTTTTGTATATAATTTTATCACATTTAAAACAGAAGTTGGGGGAGGTCGGGGAGACAGGTCAGTGGGTTAAGCACTTGCCATTCAAGTGAGAGGACTGACATTTAGACTTCTAGAACCCACACAAAAGCTGGGTGACCATGGTGCCTTGGCAATAACCCCAGAAGCATCTGGGAGATGGAGACAGAATGCTATAGCCACACTAGCAGTAACAGCCCCACAAATGTGAAGACGAATCTAGGAAGACACTCAAAGTCAACCTCAGGCCTCTCTTAAGTGGCCCCCAATGCATGCACCTTAAGGCAATAACAACTACAAATTCATAGGCCTTTCTACTCATTGACTCTCACTAGTGCAATGTGGAAAGGAGCCTTTTATAAAAAGCACATACCTGTTGACAAAGCTCCCTAGTGGGGCACACAATCACAGCAATCGGTCCATCACCTGGTTCCAATTCCTTCTGATCCATTATATGAATCAACATGGGCCAAATAAAGGCTGCGGTTTTCCCACTGCCTGTTTTAGCAATACCAATCATGTCTCTACCACTTAATGCTACAGGAACACCCTAGAGGAGAAAAGGTATATATACTCTAAAATTTCAATTCCACAGATAAGCCTGGAAAAATGTCTATAGGTGACATTCATTTCCAATGGAATAAAAATATTCTAGGCCACACACACTAGCTGAATCCTGACACTCCCATCAACTTGATTTAAAGGAAATATCATTACCTTCATGTGACTCAGTCTTCATTTATTAAAAAGATTCCCATTTATATCAATATATTGAAAAAATGCTTATGATTTATAAAAAAAGTTATTAAATTTCTTTTAATGGAGCTGGAGAGATGGCTCAGTAGTTAAGATCACTAGTGGCTTTTCCAGAGGCCCAAGTTCAATACCGAGCACCACATGGTGGCTCATTACTGTAACTCCAGTTCCAGGGGATCCAACACTGTCCCCTGGTTTCTACAGGCACTGTATGTAAGTGGCAAAGAGACATACATGCAAGCAAAATACCCATATGCATAAAGTTAAAAAAATATTTTTTATGTTCTTTTGAAAAAAACATTCATATATAAAAATTTCTTTTTTTTATAAGAAATAAACCCCACATTTGAATGGGAAACAGAAGCTATTAGTCTCAGTAATAAATGAAAAAATTCTAGTCATCAAAAGCACCAAATATATCTATGCACAAATCTTTTTGGCAAGGTTTAGATAATATAGCATTTTCCTTACATCACATTTTCAAAGTATTTATCAGGTATAAAAACACATTTTCCAGCCACTTAGCAATTTCATACACTAGTGAAGAATTCTCATTTTTTCTTTAATTTTTAGAAGTTTCAGGACTTTAAATACAATTTAGGGGAAGAGGATTTGCCTTGCATGTATGAAGCCTTGGGTTTGATCCCTACTACTGTAACCACACACAAACAAAAGGGCTTTAAATAAAACTATAGATTTCTCATTGCTATTTCATTTTTCTCCCAAGATATTTTACATACCTGACATTGTATGGGAGTTGGTTGTGTGTACTCAGACTTCCGAATCTGGTGCATAAGCTGTTCATCAAACCCAAAATGAGCAAAACTACTTCCTGGTCTAGGAGGTGCAGCACCAGAGACCTAGAGACAAAGACAATTGCCAGTATACCAGTACTTCCACTTAAATAGCATTTAAAGTTCAACAATACCTACTCAGATCAAGCACTTTAACTAGAATATAAAGAGTGTGTGAGTAAAAGCATACGCCAAAAAGGTAAAACCTCAAACATGACCAGGTCCTCAGGCAAAAAATATCAAGGCAAGAATTCCTGACATAATTCAATCAAATGATTTTAAATGACTAAGTACCGAACACTATCTTAAAATTAATTTTCTCATAATTGACAGCAAAAAATTGCTTAACTACAAAGTCAATAACATTATTTTTGCTATTTTGAATAAACTTTAAAGAAGATAACAAAAAAATTAAGATTTACTCTTGAAGTCAATTAATTACAAGATTAAAACCAAATCTATAGCCATTGGTTAGAAAGATGCAACTTCCTGAGTTAATGTTTCTCCTAGGGATGGTCTAGACACTATGAAGCCCTGTTCCAAGTGGGCAAAGAATGGGGATTATTATGACCCTATTTTGTCTACACAGTAGTAGTAGTAACTTTCCATTGCTTCTCTGATAATGCTCAGAATTTCAACAAGGATTTTTATTACTGAAGGTTTTTTTATTTGTTCCCCACCCACCCCCGGACAGGGTTTCTCTGTAAATCTGTTCTCTGAAACCTGCTCTGTGGACCAGGCTGGCCTTGAACTCAGAGATCCACCTGCCTCTGTCTCCTGAGTGCTGGTTCACATGTGGAAAGGAGCCACCACCACCTGGCTATTACTAAAGATCTTTATGGGGGGGGGGGTGTGCTAGTAAGTTCTTAGAAAACAAGAGGGCAAACATGTCCACACATACATACTATTATCTATGTCTTAGTTTTCAAACATCATGTAGCAACTAATAAGATAGAAACAGATCATAGTTATTCACACTAGAGTAAACCAACATGTTCCCTCTATTAGACTTTAACATATAAAAACATTTTAAACAATATGGTAAATGAACAAATCAATTTTTTGGTGGGTAGTTAAAAGTAGTATTATAAAATTCTATGTAGGTTTTTAAAAGACAATCACTTAAAAGATTTGTGTGTGTATATTCAGAGAAGAAGCTCTGATCCCTCTGAGTTTGATTAACAGGTGTTTGTGGAATGCCTGCTTGTAATGTAGAAATATCTAAACTTTGGTCTTCATGATTAAGCAACAAGCACTGAGCCAACTCTCCAGGCTTCCTCATTTATTTGATATTTTAAAAAGAACACACTAAGGACTGGAGGGATGGCTCAGCGGTTAAGAGCACTGGCTGCTCTCCCAGCGGTCCCAAGTTCAATTCCCAGAACCCACAGGATGGTACACAATGATATCTAGTGGGATCTGGTGTCCTCTTCCGGCTTAAAGGTGTATATGCAGATAGGACACTCATACATTAAACAAATAAATCTTTAAAAAAATACACTATATATAACTTGAAGCAAATATATTGTAATTTCTAACACTTCATGGATTGTTTACATTATTAATTCTACCTCTTATATACGAAGAGGAGCTTTCTACTTTTCATTGCTAGCCTACCTACCACAGTACAAAGTTGACTAAATATGCAAAACAAAATACAGGGCTGGTGAAAAGACTGAACATGTAAAGGCACTACAGACACACCCACACACCCACCACCACACACCCACCACCACCACACAGTTTTTTAAAAAGGGAAAGTTAAAACTGAAATAATCTTTCTGATATATCAGCTATAGGAAAAAAACAATCAAATGAGGACACATAAACTATAGGTCTGTAATTATTATTCTCACTAGTAAATAAACCCAGGGTTACTATCTGGATAAACAGTAATTCTAAACGCAAATCAACATTAATGTAAGAATACTTGCTTAATGACTCTTACCCGAAGGTTGAGTTTATGCCTCAGGTCTATTAACTGCTGTGGGGTGAGGTTGGTTATCTCCTCATGTTCATTGTAAAAATTTTTTTCAAATGGTGGATAGTCAATCTGCAGGTCCAATTATTCAAAGTTAGTCTAGAATTCAAGAGTCAATCCTGTAAGTTTGATTTTAATATAAATTATCTTTTACAAATATTCTAAAAACAAAGGCATTCTTGTAGAAAGTGAATTCATTTATTCTTGACACACACTCCTAAAAATCACAGCCTTAATTTTTCCAAATTCCTACTTTCAAAACAGATATTGATCTATTACCTGAAGACAACTCAGACTTTAAAAACATGGAGCAGAATTTCTGTTGTGCTAAAGGTCTCAGAGGAAACTTTTTTTTTTTTAGTTTTTTGAGACAGGGTTTCTGTGTAGCCCTGGCTGTCCTGGAACTCACTTTGTAAACCAGGCTGGCCTCAAACTCAGAGATCCACATGCTTCTGCCTCCCGAGTGCTGGGATTAAATATGTGAGTCACCACCACCCGGCAGAGAAAACATGTTTTTAAAGCAATTGTTCCACAAATAACATTTAACTATGTTTAGGATTAAATAGTTAATCCAGATTCAAGCATTTAAAAACATTTCCAGTATTTCCTTTAGAGACAACTTTGTCTTCAGAAGGAGTTCTCTCTCTCTTTCTCCTTTTTTTAAAGCACGAAGTTAGGGCTGGAGAAATGACTCTGTATGGTGCTCTTGAAGATGATCCAAGTTCAGTTTCCAACATCCACCTTGGGCAGCTCAAAACTGCTTTTAACTCCAGCTTCAAAGAGATCAGATACCCCTCTCTTTTGGGCTCCCTCCTTAGATACTGCACTCATGTGCATATACCATCCCCATTACATAACACATCATTAAAAACCAACAAAAAAAATATTAATTTATTTAGTTATTTGAGGCAGGGTTTTTCTGTTTTCCCTAGCTGTCCTGGAACTCACTTTGTAGACCAGGCTGGCCTCAAACTCAGAGATTCGCCTGCTTCTGCTTCCCGAGTGCTGGGATTAAAGGTGTGTGCCACTACTGGTCGGCAAAATATTCATTTTTATTATATGTACATGTCTTTCAGAGTGTATGTCACATATGTGTGGATGGCTGAGGAAACTAGAAGAGGATATCAGATTCCTTAGAACTAGAGTGATAAATGCTTATGAGGTGTCTGATGTACATGTGTGATGTGGGATATCTTTCTGTATGCTATGAATATGTGTTGCTCTCATTGGTTGATAAATAAAGTTGTTTTGGCCTATGGCAAGAGAGGATAAAGCCAGGCAGGAAATCTAAGTAGAGATACAGAAGGAGTCTGGGAAACAACATCCAGCTGCCCAAGGAACAACATGCCAGCAGACTGGTAATGCCACAGCCATGTGGCAATACTTGATTGATAGAAATGGGTTATTTTAAATGAAAGAGCTAGCTAGTAATAAGCCTGAACCATCAGCCAAACATTTATAAGTAATATTAAGCCTCTGAGTGGTTATTTGGGAACTGGTGGGCAGGAGAGAATCCTCCGATTACAGGGGTGGGTGCTATGACCCACACTCTGGTCCTCTGGAAAAGCAGCAAGCACTCTTAACCATTGAGCCACTTCTCCAGTTCCAAAACAAAATCCTTAAAACCATGAAACTGCTCACATAACTTATTAAAATTAGTAACCAAGCATATTTTCATTTGTTTTGATTGCTTTTTGAGAGTGTCTTAATATGTAGCGAACGCTGGCCTTCATACTGCTGGGACTAGAGGCATGCACCACATTCCTGGGACTAGAGGCATGTACCACATTCCTGGGACTAGAGGCAAGCACCACACTGCTGAGACTAGAGGCATGCACCACATTCCTGGAACTAGAGGCATGCACCACATTCCTGGGGAGTAGAGGCATGCACCACATTCCTGGGACTAGAGGCATGCACCACATTCCTGGGACTAGAAACATGTACCACATTCCTGGAGACTAGAGGCATGCACCACATTCCTGGGACTAGAGGCATGCACCACATTCCTGGGACTAGAAACATGTACCACATTCCTGGAGACTAGAGGCATGCACCACATTCCTGGGACTAGAGGCA
>PVIU01029337.1:0-17656 GCA_004026605.1 Ondatra zibethicus
AGGTTGTTTCCAGTTTCTGGCTATGACAAATAAAGCTGCTATGAACATAGTTGAGCACATGTCCTTGTGGCACGATTGAGCATCTTTTGGGTATATACCCAAAAGTGGTATTACTGGGTCTTGAGGAAGGTTGTTTCCTAATTTTCTGAGAAATCGCCACACTGACATCCATAGGGGTTGTACCAGCTTGCATTCCCATCAGCAATGCAGAAGTGTTCCCTTTTCTCCACAGCCTCTCCAGCATAAGCTGTCATCAGTGTTTTTGATCTTGGCCATTCTTACAGGTGTAAGATGGAATCTCAGCGTTGTTTTGATTAGCATTTCTCTGATGACTAAGGATGTTGAACATTTCCTTAAGTGTCTTTCAGCCATTTTAGATTCCTCTGTTGAGAGTTCTCTGTTTAGGTCTGTGTTCCATTTTTTTTATTGGATTATGTGTTCTTTTGGTGTCCAATTTATTGAGTTCCTTGTATATTTTGGAGATCAGACCTCTGTCTGATGTGGGATTAATGAAGATCTTTTCCCATTCTGGAGGCCGTCGTTTTATCTTGTTGACCATGTCCTTTGCTTTACAGAAGCTTTTCAGTTTCAGGAGGTCCCATTTATTAATTGTTTCTCTCAGTGTCTGTGCTGCTGGGGTTCTATTTAGGAAGTGGTTCCCTGTGCCAATGCGTTCAAGCGCACTTCCCACTTTCTCTTCTATAAGGTTCAGTGTGGCTGGCTTTATGTTGAGGTCTTTGATCCATTTGGACTTGAGTTTTGTACATGGTGATAGATAGGAGTCTACTTTCATTTGTCTACATGTTGATATCCAGTTATGCCAGCACCACTTGTTGAATATGCTTTCTTTTTTCCATTTGATATTTTTTGCTTCTTTATCAAATATCAGGTGTTCGAAGATGTGTGGATTGATATCCGGGTCTTCTATTCGGTTCCACTGGTCCTCCTGTCTGTTCTTATGACAGTACCAGGCTGTTTTCAGTACTGTAGCTCTGTAGTATAGTTTGAAGTCAGGGATTGTGATGCCTCCAGAGATGTAATTATATTCTAATTTCAAAGAAAGTTTAAAAAAAATGATTTCCACAGCTGGAGCAACAGCTCGGCAGGTAAACACTAGAGCTGGACAAGCCTGATGCCGTGTGTCTCACCCACAGATCCCACTGGAAAAAGCTAGACAGCAGCACACACCTAAAACCTCTTACCAAGAATTGGGAGGCAGAGAGAGGAGAATCAGCCAGAAGCTGGAGGGGCAGCTAGCCTGGAGTCCAGAGTATAGCAGGAACCTGAGGGAGACCCTCCCACAACAAAGTGGGAGAGCAGAAAGAACTTCAGAAAGCCCTCTGGACTCCACGAGTGTGCCTCAACAACATGCACACTTGCACCTACTAAATAAATGAACTAATTTTTTTCTTTTAAATAAATTTATATATAAAAAAGGATTACAGGGAGGGGAAAAAAGAGAAGTCAACAGTCAAAATGAGACTGAAAATTTGCCTAAAAAGCCTATAATTTTTTGATGGATAAATATTATGTCTTTGAACACATAACATGTTCTCTGAAGACAATGGTCAAGACTCTCCCAGTTTCTCAGATTATATAATCCTGAATGATAAAATACTGGGAACTGTGAGAAAATTGAATACCTGAATTACTTATAGCTTATCCTAAATACTGGAATTAAAATATTCTTGAGCTGTAAGTGCATATTGTTAATAGTGAATGTTTTTAGGAAGAAATACATC
The DNA here is from genome assembly GCA_004026605.1 of Ondatra zibethicus. Classification (NCBI taxonomy): domain Eukaryota; kingdom Metazoa; phylum Chordata; class Mammalia; order Rodentia; family Cricetidae; genus Ondatra; species Ondatra zibethicus. Next base: position 1,743 of record PVIU01029337.1, read on the forward strand.
AGCTTGGCTTTAAGCAGATATGCGTCCAAATAAGGCAGCTCTGTCTGGCTATTGTTCTACTGGGCACAGAGCTATATGCTCTGCCCATTTAGGAGCAAGGACAGTGACCACACAGGACATCGCCATCCTCTCAGTTTGCCTTCTGGTTTTCAAAGAGGTCATCTCTTGAATACAACACAAGGAGCCTCACCCCACTACTGAGAAACAGTGGTGATTCTCTGGCCCCTCCCACCAACCCCCACAATTGCTCTAGTAGAACTCCCCTTGCTTTACAGTTTTTTCTTAACTGTGTTTATCTATATTGATGTGGTGTCTTAATGTTGAAAGTAGATACCTAATCATTTCTTCCCATGAAATAACTTCACTCCTAAAACCAGTAGCATTTCTGAAGCTAAGGAGAGCAGACAGCTGGAATACTTCCCTGTAATTATAGAAACCATAATGACCTGCTGAGTTACTTATGTGGTTACATGTTTAAACAGGGTTAGGAGGGATGGGAAAGAGGGCATGAAGAAGAAAACTGAATCTTTGACAGTGGTCTGGAGACTCCACCAGACTCTAACTCGTAGGAAACTGCCTACCAGAGCCTCAGGAGTTTGTGTACTCGCATTTACTCTTTGTCCTTAGCACCAGCGGTCTCCTTCAGTAAGGGAGAAAGCAGTAGGCTCCCAGCACCTACATCGCTTGACATTTACCTGCAGCTCCAGAGGATCGAATACACCGTTCTGGTCTTCCTGTGCACCTGCACCCACGTTTGCACACACACACATGAAATAAACACTAAAGACAAACCCAGTGAACATGAGGGGAAAGCATGAAACCCTGTCAGCTACACAGGGGATGGCGGATGGGGTAAAAAAGCATGTGAGGGGCAGAGAGATGGCTTACTGTTCTGACGGAGGACCCAAGTTCAGATCCCAGCACCTATGTCAGGTAGCTCACAATGGACTTGAACTCCAGTTCCAGGGGTACCCAATGCCTCTGGATTCTACGGACCTCATGGTTTGTTGTTGTTGTTGTTTTTTTTTTTTTCCAGAGCATTGTGTATCAGGCAGGCAGATGGACTCTGAGGTTTCCTTTACCCAAAGGTTGGGTCGTTCTATTATTTTAAACATAAGCTATATGTGTGTGTGTGTGTGTGTGTGTGTGTGTGTATGCATGTTGGATTTACCTCTGACTTCTTCATTCCTTTCAACACTTGTCCAGAGATTAATGACACGGTTCTTAGGGCACTGACCTCCCCTTCTCTGAAAGGCTTGAGTGTGCCTCTTAGATGCTCCCGTCCAGGGGTGAGACCCATCGGCTGCTGCGAGACGTTGTAAAGCTATTCGGTTTCCTACTCTAGGTGCCACTTTACAACGCTCATTCTTTCTTTTCATTTCTTTTCCTTCCCTCCTTTTTTTGTTTTTATTTTTGAAGACAGAGTATGCATTGTATGTAGCCCAGGCTAGCCTCAAATTCATAACCCCTTTGACTCATCCTCTTCTGTGTCACAGTTCTGATCATGTCTAATATTATTACAAATATTGTTTTCCTACTTAATTGTGATAAATTCCCTATTACAAAGCCTTACTATGTGCCAGGAACAGAGCTATGCTCATTAAAATACAAATTCTTTGAAGCGCCACACTAGGGCAATGTTTATTGTCTCTAATAATAGTCTATAGCCATGCTATCCTGAACAAGATCAACCTTGTGTAATAACAACACTGCGTATTAATTTGTAAACAAGAAAATTGAGATTTATAGAAAGTAAATATTGCTGGTCCTCTCTATCTGTGGATTCTGTATTTGTAGACTTAACCAGCTGCAGATCAAAAACATGTTTTAAAAAGTGACTGTACTAAATGTTCACAGATCTCTCATTTTGTTGACAACTATTTCCATGGTATTCATATTCTAAGGGTGTTACAACTAATCAAGAGATGATGTATATATGCAAATATTATATCATTTTATATTGGGAACTTGAGCATCTGGGAATTTCAGTATATGGAGATTTCAGTATCTAAGGAAGAAAACATGGATACCAAGTGATATTTGGCATTATAAAGCCTGCAGAAACTGCCCTGGCATCTGCTCCACATCTGTCTGACTCATACCACCCAAGATTCCTCTTGTTGCTTTAACTTCATCTTCCACACTTCTGAAAAGAAGGCCTTTTGTCCCATTGTGGAGGAACAAAATATCCAGAGTAGCTTCCTTCCATTTTCTGCCACAGATTTGGCTGGCTGTGTTCCTGCTTTGGATGTCAGGCATGGCCTGGTGCTTTTCTTGTGGTTGTTTTGTATGGTACATACCATCAGTATCCCACCTAGCACCTCCTAGGGCAGCACTGTCCCCATCTTGCAATTCACAGTCACAACCTTGTGGAATATCCCCCTTTACTCTGCCACAGCTGCTCTAGGATCCTTGAGTAGCCTACCTGTCTGCTGGCCCATCCTACTCAACTGTGGCTAAAGTCATGTGGACCCAAGTCACAAGACAGGACTTAATCCTGGTATAACTTGTGGGTGATGAGGGTGTCCACAGGGCCCTGGAACAAAGCTAGTCTCTGATGGACTGTGTATTCTCTTTGTTGCTTTTGAGGCAGAGTCTCAACATGTAGCCCTGGCTGGTCTGGAACTCACTATATAGGCCATGGTTATATAGACATCATAGACTATACTAATAGACATCCACCTGCCTCTGCTTCCTGAGTGCTGGGATTAAAAATGTGTGTCGCCAAGGCCAAGAGCTTCCTCCAGTTCCAGATCTCCCTTTCCTTTTATTTTCCTGTCCCAAAAGCACAGCCCAATAAGTCATGTGGATAAGAATGAACATTTTTGGCTCTTCTTTCAGAGATCCTGAAATAAGTCAGTTGGGTTCAATTGAGAGATGTTTGTATAGAGCAATGCTTAACTATATGCTAACTACTTTTGTGCCACTAGCTCTGAAATGCTGGACAGAAACAGCCAAAGGAAGGAGATGTTCATTTTGGTTCATGGTTTCATACTGTCATGATGGGGAAGACCTGGAGGCAGGAAGGGCTGCATCTGTGCAGCTGAGAGCTGGAGGGAGCCATCCATATGACTGTAAGTCAGTAAACCGAGAAGTCTGGAACCAGGACTAGATACCACCTTCATGCCCAGCCCTGCTCCTAGTGACCTCCTTCTGCTAGGCAAGCTCCAAAAGCTTTCAAAATCACACAAACTGGGACCATGCCTCCAAAACATGTGCCCACAAGAGATATCTCAGCAGTAAAGAGAGCGTGTTGTTCTTTTGGAAGACTTGATGTCAGGTTCCCATCACCCATGTTGAGTGGCTCCCAACACTCTATAATTCCAACTCCACAGGATCCAATGCTTTTGGCCTCTACAGGTGCCTTCACACACACACAGACACACAGGCACACACACACACAACTGTTAAATAAGCCCCTAAAAATAACATGGGCTTGGGGGTAGTGTATTTCAAATTTAAACCATAACCCTCACATTCAAAGAATTTGTTAAAAATATTCTACTTTATTTTATACATATGAATGTTTATATGTTTGAATACAATTTTATTTTATAGTATGATATATATGCATCATGTGTGTGCCTCGTAAGAAGAATGAGTCAGCCACCCTGGAAATAGAGTTACAGATGGTTGTGAGCCATCATATGATTTCTGGAAATTTCTCAAAACCATGGTCCTTTGCAAGAGCAACAAGTACTCTAAACTCCTGAACCATCCCTTCAGTCCCAAAGTCGATGCTTTTAAAAAGGTATATACAGTTTTCTTGCAGAGCTTATTTATACTGGGTTGGTTTGTTTGACTTTTGTTGCTTTGTTCCCTTTGACTAGAGGAAAAGTTGATACTAAGTACTTGTTACAGTCCAGCAGTGTATTCTAAAAGGCCATCCCTCTTTAACTGCTGGGATAGCAATAGTGCTTCCTATTTGGGCTATCTTTTCTGGTCATACACTCACAGACCTTGAGCTGTCTTCTCAGAGAACCTACGTATAGGACCCATAAGGCATGCAATGGTCACTATAGCTCTGTCTCCCCAGGGTCAGGCTGGTCTCTCCCTCTCACACTACCAGAAACATCCTTTTTCTTCCCCAAGGGACAGGCAGAATCACATTGTCATTTTTCTCTTTGCTGGGCTGCATGCTGGTCCCTAAATCAGGCTGTTGAGGAGACTGGTGACAGCCTGAAGTCCCTTGACTGTGCCATTCTGTTAACCTGCAAATAATAACACAGCAAATCTCTGAGCACTGAAGAAATAAAGACTAACAGAGAAATGTGTGTACCAAATGGACCAGCCTTACAATTTGCAAGAAAAGTTTCTCCAAAATGCCAATGGTTAAGGGAAAGTATCTGTTGAACAGAAACGATCAAAGGCCAGGAGTGTGGTTTCTACCAGTTAAACATTTACAGTTTTCAGTCCAGGCAGGCCCGCAAGAATCACAGAAGATAAGGTGAGAGAGCCGTGGAGCAACATTCACCAGGTCAAAGTGTAAAGATTCTTCTTGCGGCCTCTGTTGTCTGATTCACTGTCCCTACGCCCACCTCCCCACTGATTCAAGCTGGAGACAAGGGAAGGCCATTGGAGAAGGGTTTCAAGGTTCATCCAAGGGGGAAGACTTGACATTTACTGAAGATGGAAATCTTGCTGCTTTGCTGCTTTTTTTCCTGGGCTCAGGTGTTTTTAATTTCGTTATTTATACTGTGGTCATTTACTTTCTTTAGCTTTACACTTCTGTCAATGGAGAATGCCTGCCTCTATTCGCCACGTTATTACAGACCCTAGCAACCCATTTCCCTCCCTTCCCACAGAACCTTTCTCTAGGTGAGTTACAAAAACTGATAAGGAGTTGATGCAATTGTGGAGGCTCCTGGCACTCCTACCAAAATTCTAGGTGCTCATTTGCTTGTCTGCAGGGAGTCTCAACCATTCTGCTTAAATTAAAAAAAAAAAAAGTCTTCCAAGGTGGCATGCCCTCAGACATCACATCCTACTAGTTCCTAGTCTACTACTGGTTAGTGTGGGAAGCAGGAAGTACAGGTCAAAGAGGAAAAGGCTCCTCCTGGTTTTCTTTCAAAAGCTCACATGCTTGCCCTGCGCTCAATCTGGGTAGTGATTCCTTATTAATACCACTTTACTGATGTCACATGTATTTAAAATGCAAGTGCTTTCCTGTATGTACAAAACATATCCATTCGCTGACTCATGCGAGTGCCCCAAATGAATTTTATGCAGTAAAGAACAGCGTTTGTGACTTAATTAAAATTATGTGGGTCATTTATAATCATTGTGAATTGAACTGAGCAGAATAAAGATAAAACTTGCCAAAACGGTAACTCTTTCTCTCTGCCTGGCAAAGCCATCCAAGCAAAGGTTTTAAGTTCATACTCTAACCAGTCTGTCATCCAAAGGGCTTGTATTCAGTAGGCAGTGTTCTCAGGAATGCTGACATCTGCTCCCCCCAACCCCAGACACCATGAGTTTATATCATGGAGAAGGGTGCCTGGCTGGGCGCTTTGCAGAGGAGCAGGTGAAGTGAGAGTGCGTTAGCTTCCCCACACCTCCCATGCTCTCCTCACGGTCCTGTCAGAGTGCTTTCTAACCAACCATCCTTTCTTTTCAATGGTTACAAGCTCAAAAAGGACTTAACTTCTTTTTTTCCCCAGGAATAATGGTTTATTCCACTTTTTGATTATAAAATAAATTCTGTTTTAACACAAAAAATTAAGAAAGATGAAGTAAGTCTAGCATTTGGGGATAAAGGGATATTTCTGTCAGGTTTTGGGCCTTTGCTTTTTTTAAGAGATTATTTTATTTTATGTGTATAGGTGTTTTGCCTACAAGGATGTGTGTTTACTACCTGCATGACTGGTCTCTAAGGAGGTCAGAAGACTGGGCTCAGTGAGCTACCATGTGGGTGTTAGGAGTTGAACCTGGGTCCTCTGGAAGAGCAGCTGGTCCTCTTAATGGCTGAGCCATCTCTCCAGCCTCATGGAGCTTTACTTTATTATTAGTATTATTACTATTATTATAATAATTAAGATCAGCCAGGTATAGTGGTGCAGAGGCAGGAGGATATTGAATTTGAGTATACAGTGAGATCCTGTTTCAAAAAACAAAAATGGTTGAGCTCATTCTGTTCATTTCCCAATGTACTATTTTTCCTTTAGCATTAATTTTAAAAATTAATTATTGCATGTGTTTGGGACCATGTTTGACAAGTGTACCTCTTACCAGGGTAGGGGCATGAGGATTAGAAAAATAGTGAAGAAAACAAAGATGTGAGTAAAAAAAATAGAACAGAAAACATATAATAGTACCAGGAGGGAGTTTCAGTGAATACTGAAAACCTGGCAGCGTTTAATTTTCCATACACTTTCATACCCCAATACAAGAGGGGGAAGAAACTAAAGACTGCTTTAACATGATACAAAGGACAGCTAGGACAGTTATTTGCTTCAGTACTTTGAGACATCAAGCCGTTAGTATTCTGTTGTTAGTCAGTGAACCCACCCTAGACCAAGTATCCTGAAGGCAGCCATTCCCAAGGTGACACCTCCTATTTCAAAAGAAGGAGCAGAAGTATGCATGAATATCCTGACCATTGGTCAGAGTGGAGTGGATCTACCTGTATGGGTCACCTTAATGTCAAAAAGACGAAGTAACCAAACCCTAGGCCACACTTGTTGCCAATAACTTTGAGCAAGCTAAAACTCTCTGACCTTCAGGTAAGGTGGAAAAGGCTCACATTTTTGGGCCTCCCGCATGCATGTATGTGTGTAGATGCACAATGATGTGGTGTACATGTGGAGATCAGAGGACACCTTTGGGTGGTGGTTCTCACCTACTGTTGGATTTGGGGATTGAACTCAGGTCATCAGGCTTGTCTGACATCTTCCTAGCCCAGCAAGTTATTATAATCACAATTAAAGTATGATAATAAAGGATTCATCATAACACAGTCTACAACATCATCATAGCTTCTTTATGGTTTCCTTGGTAGAGAGCATCTGGTCTCCCTCCAGTGGTTAAAAGTACCAAGTGAACACGTTTACATATACCTCCAGGGCATTTTCATAGGCAATGTCTCCTTTACACTACATAGGCAGCATGTACATTGACAGTTTTGAAAGGCAAAGGAACTTTTGCTTCATTAGCTTGCTTAACTACCCTTGAGTGTGCACAGAGCCAGGCAGCAAATGAAGCAGATGCTGCTGGCCCACCCTCAAGTCGTTGGTCAGGGGAGATAAGGGTGAGGGGAAAGCTGACGTGTTACAGATAGCGAGTTCACTCTGCAAGCTTCCTGCCTCTTTAACGCTGCTCCAAATGCAAGGCGGCCCTGCTGTGTGGACAGACTCGGTGTTCCTCGCTGTCTAATCGGAACATACAGAGTAACATCCTTCAAAGACAGCTGAAGAGAAGAATCGGTCTGGGAATTAAGCAGTCTTCCAGGACAGATCAGGCAAAACTGCGGTCCCAAGGAACTTCCACCCCTCTGTAGGCAATTCGGGTTGCTTGTGTTCTTTGGAAGTTCAGGTCCCTGCCTCCCTCTAGCGGTTGACCTGAACACTGGACAAGCAGGATGATTCTCCCCTGCACAGACCAGAAGCCAAGATCGGTGTCCTTAAATGCCCTCTGGAGATAATGGGAGCTGTGTTTCTGAAAAGCCCTCCTCACTCCACAGAAGTTTCTGTCTTTAGCGGGCCATCTGTGTCTGTGGCTGCCACAGACATCAGGCAGTATTTTCTCCTTCAGGGCAGCACCCCAACTTCTTTTAATGAATTCAATAATCCACTGTGGCTGTGTGTGTGTGTTTGTGTGTGTGTTTTGCATTTTCTTTTCACTAGGGTTTGAAACTACGTTTAGATTGACTTTATGTCATGGGCAACATGTGTTGCTAATATGGAATAAATCAGCCATGGAGTTGACAATGCTCACATAAACTATTAGGGAATATGCATACCACACCACACCATACCACACACACACACACACACACACATACACAATTGCTTTTGATTTTCATCTATTTAAAAGCATTAGGAACACAGTGAAAACATGCAGAGATTACAGGTACCACCAGCAAACCACTTCCTTGGGACTATGTCCAAAGTCGCTGTGAGATTCTTTCCTCAGAGAGGAAATTGCCTCACTTAGCCACAGCACCATTTTACACTATATTGCCTAAATCTTTCATCAGTTTCTTGTGCTTGATGAGTCTACAGGTGAGGCAACTTGGTTCTTGATGGAGTATACATCTATCTCTTTTTCACCTGCCTCCCTTCCGGCCCACCTCTCCTTCCTACACTCTGCCTCCTTTTCTTCCTCCCTTCCTCCTTTCTTTCTTCTTCCATCCTGACTATTCCTTCCTAGCTCCTTCCTTCCTGCCTAAAGCAAACAGCGGGAAACATTGGTGCAGATTTTCATATACCCTTCAGTACTCAATCCTCTGATAGGCAAACTGTGCTTCCATGCATGCATGCATGCAGTCTTGCAGTCACACATGCAAAGCAGCCGCTTCTCGGGGGCATAACTGAAGGAAGACTGTTCCCTCTGTGATCTGCTACCATTGCATTTGGCTCTTGGTCTCACGAAAGTGCCACCCGTAAGGCAGGAAACATTTCCCTTTGGTAACTCCTGGCTCAGTTGTCCAGGGAATGCTCTGCTGCTGTTCCCACCAGGCCATCTTCTCAGTCTGTACTTGGCTAAGGACCAGCCACCTTCTAGGACTTCTGTGCAGCTGCAGTGTGTGGGGGAGAACTGTCCCCACCTCACCAGAATCTCACCAATAAGGCCGTGCGTTTGGGCTGCGCCCCGCATTTCAGCTGACATCACAGTGTACACAGAAGGCCATGACCTGTGTGAATGGAGTTAGTACTTCACCCCAGGAACCATTTTCTCTTTTCTGTGTGCGTGAGCTCTCAGTGCTTGTTAGGACAGCTGTTTATGGGCTTTCAAACAAAGTGCCGGAGGAAAGCAATTTAGTAAAGCCAGGTGGTGGTGGTGGGGTTTCTAGAGTCCAAACTGTGTCTTATCTGTCACCTGCTAACACACAGTAGCAGCCTTTCCTCCAGAGGCCCTGGAGGGATGGGCAGTGCCTGAGGGCTCTGCTTGTGAGGTTTGAGGAAGTCACTTCCTCGCTCTTGCTCTGGTTGCTGTTGAACACCTGTGGAAAACGGAAGAGGCCTTGAGACAGATCTTCAGGGTGGGGTGTGGCCCATTGATTCTCACTAGGTGATTTGCACCTCACTTAAACCTCACATTTTTCAGTCCAGTGGAAGGACACGTGAGCTATTATTATTCTTGAAATCTAGCAGGCAACTGCTATATTGGTATGCTTTATGAAAAATAACACTATAGTTGATTTTGCAATAACAAACCGATGGGTAAAAGTTCAGAACCACCCCTTGCCTTCTGAGGTGCAGACACTGAACACCAAGGCCCTTGGATCACAGGGTTTTCAGTTTGTATTACTGGTCCCATCTCAGTCCTTTGGCATCTCGTAAGCCTGGGTTAGGGGAAGGAAAAAAGCCTGTCTTTGCTTTAAGATCCAGGTTACCTTTTGAAACATTTGATGAAGGAGGTAGCCTAACCTTCTCTTAGACCAGGGTAGTACCCTAGTTCCCCAATCCTTACATGAAAAGTTAATAAATGATGCTCTCGAAGGTTTTGTTCTCAGATGAATGAACTCAGCATTTTAGGTGAGAACAAAGCAAGCCCTGCTCTCGCCCGGCCTCAGCTGACCCCGCTGCTGTCTTGCCCCATGACTGGTGAAGGAAGAACCAGAGCATCCTCGTGCCCCCTGGCACTTGGCCTTGCTTGCAGTAAGTGGTTGGTCTGTTGCTGGGGAGTATGATTCTTCTCACTGAATGATTGGAAGACAGGGTTAAAAAGGACAGCATTGATTCTGGACCCCTGCTTCCCCCACTCCCCTGCCACACCCACATCTCCCAGACTGCCTGGCTTGTATTCTACTCCTGGTAAGGCAGAGCAGGCAGGGGGACTCTGTCTTGGATGCTGTGCTTCCTCCAATGGGTAACCTTTCCCAGAGAGCAATGTTTCATGGTTTCCTCTATACCATCACATGACCTAGGGATATGTTATGCAAATTCACCAGGTGGTGGTGGTGCACGCCTTTAATCCCAGCACTTGGGATGCAGAGGCAGGCAGATCTCTGTGAGTTCGAGGCCAGCCTGGTCTACAAGAGCTAGTCCTAGGACAGGGCTCCAAAGCTACAGAGAAACCCTGGCTCGAAAAACCAAAAAAAAAAAAAAAAAAGCAAATTCTTGGATTCCAATCCAGAAACCCAAAACTCTGAGGGAAGGGTCCAGCCGTTGAGTGTCAGCAGCCTCTGCGGATCCGAAGCTTGAGCAAGTGTGAGAGCGCTGCTCCCACACCTGGGCCACATCTCTGCGGGGCGGGCGAAATACTAGCTCCTCCCTCCCAGTTTACACAGGTCCCTGTCCTGCAGCTGAGACAGATGTACCTCCAGCAGGAAGACTGACAGCTACGAGAGCTCTGAGTTGGTGACTCACAAGCACATCTTGGTGATGACGGCTGTTATCCAGCTGCTCTTACCCTTTTTATTCCTCATTTTCTCACTGCTGGTAATTGAGCCCAGTGCCTGGTGTATATGGCCAAGGACTCTACCACTGGGCTACACTCACTCCTTCAAAATATTCATTTCTAAGTAGGAGGACAACCTACAATTTTTGAATAGTTTGTTAATTTGACTTTTCATATTTATGGCATGGCATGCAGGCCTCCATGTTTACTCCTACTCTGTGTCTGCTGCTGGAAGGTTGTAATATTTCACTCACTGGTTCCACATTTGCATATTATTACCATTACATAGTAATTTATTTCTGCCTATCAATAAAATTGATGTATTGTTATTATACCTTTCTTCACTTCTTTTAAAATTATTTTCCACTTCTTCATTTCTCTCACTCTCTTGTGTGCGTGTGTGCGTGCGTGTGTGCGTGCGTGTGTGTGTGCGTGTGTGTGTGTGTGTGTGTCACAGTGTGCAGGTAGAGGTCTGAGCACAACTCTCAGGTCTGTCTTTCCATCATGCAGGTCCCAGGGATTAAACTCCATTGAGCCATCTCACTACCCAGGAGTGAGACCTGCTTTGGTATTTCTGAGACAGGGTCCTGCTACTTTTGCATTGGCTGACTTGGTGCCCATTATGTAGCCCAGGTTGGCCTACACACTAGTAACCCTGCTGCCTCAGCCTCCCAAGTGCTGGGACCATGGTCTTGTGCCACTATCCCTCCCTGGCTTTCCTGTCTTGGTCATGGTTGCTTTTACTTCCTTTGACAGATTCAGAGTGGTTAGTTAGGTTCAGAGTGGTTGGTTAGGTTTAGAGTAGTTGGTTAGTTAGGTTTAGAGTGGTTAGTTAGGTTTAGAGTGGTTAGTTAGGTTCAGAGTGGTTGGTTAGTTGGGTTCAGAGTGGTTAGCTAGGTTCAGAGTGGTTGGTTAGTTAGGTTTAGAGTGATTAGTAAGGTTCAGAGTGGTTGGTTAGTTAGGTTCAGAGTGGTTAGTTAGGTTCAGAGTGGTTAGTTTTAGGTCTTTTTCATTCTTGTTTTCTTTCTCAGGGTGGTAGAGAAATGCTGGTACTGAACTGTAATATCAAGAAAGTGAGTTGTCTAGCCCCAGCATTTATATTTTTTGTCTTTTTAAGAATTTAATTCATTAGCTATATCTATTTCTGTTAGTTTGATATTTAAATATACATAGTTAATATTATTTACCCTGCTACTTTTTTTTAAACATATTCTATATGTAAAATATTGCTATTAGGGGCTGGAGAGATGGCTCAGTCATTAGAGCACTGCCTGCTCTTTCAAAGGTCCTGAGTTCAATTCCCAGCAACCACAGAGTGGCTTACAATTTGTACCATCTGTAATGAGATCTGGTGCCCTCTTCTGGTCTGCGGTAATGCATACAGGCAGAACACTGTAAATTTAATAAATAAATCTTTAAAAAATTATTGCTTTTAGACACATATACTAGTAGTATCCTTTGAAATTACTTGGCACATGTGAGAAGGAAACACGGAACTCACAACAAACCCGCTTAGGAGTTTATTAGAGGGGGCATGTACAGGCCTGGGGACGTCAGTGTGTGGAGAGAGAGAGGAAGATGGCACGTCCAGCTTTTTAAAGCTGCCTAGCGCATGCACATAGGGGGATGACGTGGCTACATCATACGCAGATGACGGGGCTCATGCATATGTGCAAGGGCTTAGCTGAGTCATATGTGAATGATGTAACCCACACCACACGTGGGCCATGGGGCCCTTTAACATCCGCTGGGGCAGTTAGGCACTTCTGCCTGAGGGCTCGTCTGCATCTTCATGACCCCTAGAACTCGGAAGTAGAACCCGGAAGTATCAGCCTTATGTGGCTGAAATCATTACATCCTTGCTGATGACATTTGCTTATTAGTGACTAACGTTTGCCTCAGTTTCAAACTCTTTGTCCCACTGGAGGAGGGTGAGGCACTTCAAACCTCCCTCTCTGGCCTTCTTCACCAAAGCTCATGGGAGCATTTCTTCAGCCAGTTATCGCACCGCCTACTTTCAGATATCTGTACTCAACCTCCTGAATCTCTTCTGGAGCCATGACCAAAATAATGTTCCATTAATTCTTTCTGCATGGCCACAGTAGTTACACATTGACCTTCTACCCCCAATCTGAAAACTCTGTCCGCACTTAGCATGAGAGTTCTGTTCCTGCTAAGTTGGTGCCTTTCTCTAGCCTCCACTCTTTTCTCATTAAACGACAGCATCCCTGTCACCCCTTGATTGTCCACTGAGGAATTGTATTTAGGGGGTTTCATGCAGCTGGAGAAATGTTGGAAGTTAGAGGTCAAGGAAAGCCATTTTTCCCGCAGCAGAGATGATTTCTGGTGCACCTGAATTATTGAGCAAGAATGTCTACAGGGCCAGCTGGATAATTATGCCCCCTTCATGGCCTGCTCTGGAGCTGGTGGGATGCCTAGTGACTTGGTATAGGGACTGTATGGTCAGCTGTCCAGGCGGATTGCATTTGGCCCTGTACGGCTGAGGACATACAGCACAACTGTGTGACGGTATTAAAACACATGTTCTAGGGGTCTGAGTCTGAAGCGGTACGGATGTTGGCAGGAGAGTACTTCACGGGACTGAAGGAGAGCATGGGATGGGTGGGAGCCAAAAGGCTTTCCCTGAAAGCACAGATGTAACTTTAAGGAAAAACTGGGAGTGCTCAGGGACTTGCAAATTGAGAATGACTTTAGTAATTGCCAAGATGAGCACCGTGTCTTAGCTGCAGCTATGCTGTTGTTCACCCAGAAGTGAGGCACAGCCAGACCTAAGGAAAGCATGCTATTATAGTACCTGTGAGGAATGCTAAATCAGTATCATTAGGAGTCTCTGTGTCCAAAGGGAAGTACAGTTCCTCTTTCTAGGACGTGAAACAGCCAGGCAAGAAGGAATGTTTCTGAGCATGCCTTTCCCAGGACGGACAAAAAAACCCTCGTTTTCTTAGGATCTTGTTTTTAAAGAAAAGTGGTTCATCAAATACCTAATTAAATGCAATTTTACTTTGAGATTTTCCTAAGAAATTTCATATGCTTAAATTAAAAAAAATACCTATTTTATCATTCATCTAATTTGTCCAGTAAGAAGTTAAACATTAGTGACTCTTAGTTCCAGATACTGTTGTAGGCAATACACTTAGAATGGCTGGGTGTGGTGGTCACATGCCCGGAGTTTCAGCACTGGTGGTGGGGGTGGGGATGCTGAGGCAGGACAAGCATGAATTCAAGTTCAGCCCTAGCTGCATCATGAGGCTTTGTCTTAGAAAAAGAAAAATAGAGCTGCTAGATAGCATTGGACCTTAGAAAGTCCATGGCCTAGTGAAGTCAACCAATCCATATACTCAAAATTAGACAACATTCACAGACTGCTACAAGGGTTTTCAAAAATATATATTAACTCCTAATTCTGTTTACTGAAACAGTGTTTCAGAGGATGATTACTACAAAATCCCAGTCCCAGATCTTGAGGACCAGCTCAAAGATATCATGAGGCCAAAGAAATGGCAGATCTATGATTATACAATATGCAACACTCCAGACTTATTCACAGAAGCAGGGATTTGGGGAAAGCAAGGCATGCTGGTTTCTGTGATTTGGATTAAGGGGGCCAGATACAGTGATCTGCATAAAAGTGGCGTTAGGCAATACAGAATGTTCCTGCCTTATCTCAGACTCATATCCAAGACTTCAAGTACATTCTTGGCGCTGTTGGTGCCAGGGCCCAGGAAGAAGCCTCTAGATTCTGGTTTAGTGGTTTCATTTGTTTATGGTATGGTGGGAAGCTGCTCTGGGAAAGCCGACCAGGTTTACTCAAAGGCAGTGACCGCTTCAGAAGGTTACAACCAGGTCCAGCACAATCCTTCCAAGGCCTAAATTGACTCTTCCAGGGTCATAGGGATAACCAGCCAGCCAGAGACTGTAAGCAAGGACACTGTATAAGTTAGCTTTTGCTGCTGCGACAAAACACCTGACATAAACAGTTTAAAGAGATGAATTGTTTCTTTTGCCTCCTGGTTTCAGTCTATCATGATGAGGAAGGCAGAGATCGAGGGAGAGAGAGAGAGAGAGAGAGAGAGAGAGAGAGAGAGAGAGAGAGAGAGAGAGAGAATGCCTACGCTCTGCGGCACTCTCTCTCTCTCTCTCTCTCCCACATTCAGGATAGGCATTCCTTCGTAGACGGATCCATAGGTGTGTTGTTCTAATCTCATAGGCACTCACACTGACAATCCAGATTAACATAGCAGGCTTGATGGGAGTAAGGCCGGTTTATAAGTAATACAGAGGTGAGGACTGAGAAAGTTTATTTCACAGGACAAGAGGAGGGGTAAAAACCTGCTCTCTATTCTGAGAAGTGACTGTAACCAAGGCACTTTATAGTGTGAGGGGCAAAGTCAGGGTGCTGGCTTTGGGAGAAATGGGGTGGGGGTGAGGCACTGGAGTCAGTGTTCAAGGCAAGGAAACCAAAGGCTGTAGTTAGTAGGAAATGGACAAGGAAGGTTACACTTGACAAATGGTTCAGTTATCACCTATTAGAACTGGACACTGGTTGAAGGTGAGGAGGAGGGAAACATCTTGCCAAATCACATATCCCATGACCGGCCACACCTCAAAAGTAAGTACATGACATACACACATGTCAGACTCAGCTACCTGCGGATGGTCTCACTGCTCCAAATCCCTATGTATGCCTGGACCCGGTGCTTGGACTTCTGTATATTTCTTCATGTCTTCCCCACTCAAGAGCCCTGAAATAAAAAGGGAAAGCGACTAAGAAAATCTTTAAAATCTGCTCTTTCAGCTGGAAGTATTGTTTAGCTCATTGGCCTGAGATCTGTTTGGGTGGATTATGTCAGTGTACAGAGCACATTTTTCACCTTCTGGGGCCTTTTCTCAGATAGCCCTGTTTAATATCTTTTTAAGGGTAACAGATGGGGATGGAGAGGTGTGCTGTCCTTAGCAAGTTGACTAGAGTTGTGACAACATCACTGAGCAAAAATAGCAACCGGACAAAAGGACATTGCTGTGGAGTTTTACTAGCTGTGAGAGATCTCAGCCCACTCAGGCGCCAGGTGCCCCGAGAGCCAAGGTATTCAGAAAGGGATGGAGAGCTGGAGAGCCACATTAGCTGTAGATCGCCTAATTAATCCAGCAGATGTTACCTGAGTACCACTTTCTGTGGCGAATTTAAGACAAACATGGCTTGCATTCTCTGGAAGCTCATATTTTAATTGGGGAAAGAGGGGGGAGGGGAGGGGGAGGGAACAGGAGTGAGACCTGGAGGAAAAAGGGGAGCAAGGGAAAGAGGGAGGAAGAGGGGAAGGAAGAAGGGGACAGAG
>PVIU01029338.1:0-17704 GCA_004026605.1 Ondatra zibethicus
CTTAAAATTTATGAAAAACGGATTATTAATTAAAATCTCTGTGTAGGTAATCTTAATTTGCAAAAGCATGCCATGTATGTAACTCGGATTCAACTCATTTTTATAAAAATAATAGAGGCATTTTAGATAGTTCGTGTTTTTTTGTTTTTCCTTAGACTACAAAGTAACAGATATTTTGGATAAGTATGGATTTTTGTAAAGTTATTATGGTGTATTCAGACTAACAGAAACTGATTTAGAGACATGTCTAACCACTTATGTCTTTGATAACTTCACTAGGTTTTAGTTTTTTTAAGAAACTGTCATATAAAATAACTAATATTTTGTAAAAGTATACTATAAAAGGATCAGAAAATGAGGTTCCTGGTACCTCCATGATTAAAATACCTATGTCATCCTAGCCATTTTTTGCTTTTATATCCTAGGAAGGATTACAGAACCCCATCTTTGACCCTTGGTCTGACTCCATGAACAATTCAACTTAATGCTTAGCAGCGAGCATGGGAGTTTTTCTTTTCCTCTAGCAAACATTCACCTTAATTATTCTCATCAGAAATTCTAAGCATTTCACTAAAAGTTAATAAAGTCAGCTTAACTTTGCTCTTGAAAGGTCACATTTATTCTGGGTGCAAAATCCTGTGCTACCACTTTGAATTGAAGAAAATTGTTAATGAAGGTCCTGAATATCTGTTAAAGTCTGTTTAAATTTTTATTATTTTTCCCTTTGATCCGTATATATTTACTTGCAAGTGTTCAGTGCAGATAGTCACTGGACTGGTTCAAGGCCTCTGGTTTCTGCTACACTGACAGTACCGGACCCTCACTGGAACTCCTCTTGGTTATCCCGTTATCGCCCTGTGTCCTGGAGATCCTGCAGCTTTGCGTTTGCAGGATCAGTCCTTTTACGTGCTCCAGCAGTTCACAGATAGGGTGGATGTAGCGGTGAGCCAAATCATAACCCTGATTTTAGGTCTGGATAGTTACAGGATTGATCAGCCCACCAGCTTTCCCTTGTCCTGAGCACCAAGGTGAGCCCTCCTGCATTGCCAGGTTTAGTTCAGCCGCTGCAGCAATGGGCAAGGGGCAGGGCCAGTTCTGCTTTCACATCCTCAGTGTCGGTTCTTCCACACCTACACCCTCAGGGCCAGCTCTACGGTGTGGTCCAGGTGAAGTGTATGGGCCACTCCCCCAAATGCTGCAGCGGATGAGGAACAGGGAATGCTCTCCCTCTCTTATGACCACTGGACCAGCTCTCTCCCCTGCCTCAGATGTTGGTGGGTCGGGGTGGGGTGGGGGATGCCGTCTCTCCCCCACCCATACGGCCACATGAAAGATGAGTAGTGGAGACAGCTCTCCCATGTTCACAATCTCTGGGCTGGCTCACCCACACCTCCACCAACAGGATTGGCTCTAGTGTGCTGCCCAGGCCCGCGGCAGGGCTTGTTCTCCTGAGTGTTGCAGCTGGCGGAGGGCAGAGGCAGCTGTCCTCCAATTATGACCTCTCTCACTTATCTCAGGTATTTACGGGGGAAGAAGGCATCTCTCCTCCACCCACGCCTCCATATGCCAGGTCTCCCCTGCTCACCTGTTTTTGACTGGCTCACCTGTGTCCTGCCAACAGGGTCAGCTCGGCCGCGCTGCCCACACTAGATGCAGGACCTACTCCCCAATTGTTGCAACTGGTAAAGAGGTCAGCTCCCTCGCCAGGTGAGGGCAGTAGAGGCAAGAGGAAGAGCATCTTTCCCTAGTTCCCACCACTGAGTTGCAGATTAGGGAAGTGGTACTGCTAGCTGTGCCCTTCACATAATGCATTCCAATTCCACTGATCTAGTCCCCTTGCTTCTGCCCTCTACCCTTGCAACCACCCTCACAAAACAAAATTTAAAAGTGTAAACAAAAAAAGCAAAACAAAAAAAAAAAAACAAATTGTAAAACTTCTCAGCATGGAAGCTGTAGTGTGGACTAGTGAGTCACACAGTATGTAAACTTAAGTTGGTACAGCTTTTCTTGCAAGTGTTCATTGCAAGGACTCATTGGTCTGGTTCAAGGCCTCTAACTTCTGCTATACCCTTGACATTGGGCTCTCACTGGGGCTACTCTTGGATAACCTATTGTTGCCTGTGTCATGGAGATCTTTTAGCTTTGAATCTGCAGGTCCAGCCCCTTTGCATGCTCCAGAATTTCATAGATGAGGTGGGTGTGGGAGTGAGCTACCTCACAGCCCTGGTTATGGGCCTGAGAGGTGGTAGCTGGGTCACCCAGGTCCATATGGCTCCAGCAGAAACTTGACCTTATAAAACCAACAAGGACCAAGGTATCGGCCCAGACTACAGGCCTCTGCACAGCCCTTGGTGGCAACAGGAACCATAGAGGTCAACTCAGAGCCCAGGTGCCACAGAGCCACGGACCCAGACACATACATGACCTCTGGCAGCAGCCAGGGTTAGACGTCACCATGGTCCCAGGTGGCAGTGCAGGAATCCTGGACCGGCATGGCCCTGTGGGAGGACATCTCTTGAACATCAGCTTGAACAAAAGTAGTGGCCAGACTCTAATTGTCCACAGGGACCTTGGTGGTAACAAGAGCTAGGGACATCAACATAGACACCCATAGCTGTATCAGGGTCACAGACCAAGTCAGGGCCTTTGGCAGTAGCCCAGGCTGACATTGTCATGGCCCTGGGAGGCAAGCAGGACATCTATCTCAGCCTGTTCATCACCACCCCTGCCTCTGAGGATCTGCCTCTCTCTCCAGCACATGAATCATTCTGCCTCCCTTCCTCTCTCTCCCTCCTTCTCTCTCTCTCTCTCTCTCTCTCTCTCTCTCTCTCTCTCTCTCTCTCTTTCTCTCTGTTTCTCTCCCCCATTTCACCATCTTGAACTCACTTAACATAATGGTGCCCAACAGCCTGGAGCCAAAGACGCCAAGAGGGTTCATGGGTGAAATTCACACCCTCCCACCCCAAGTTTAGAAATCAGGGGCAGAGCTGTGTTTGTCCTCTGGACAAATCTAGAGCTTATTAAAGTTTTGGAAAAGATTCTAAATTGAGGTTTATTCTATGAATTTTTGAGACTTATAGATCGGAGGATGATAAGCATCTTAAAATCACAAGAGTGAGGAATCTTGACCCATTTCAAGGGGTAGGCTTCTAAATTCTGCAAAATCTCAATGGTTTTGCAATGACTAGAAAGTAACTTTAGAGCAGGTCTGGATTTAAAATCAAGGGCACCCAGCACATCTCAGGAATATTTCTTCCATGTTGAGTTTCATTTACATGATAGAGAACATTGACTTTCCATATAACCTTGTTTAAGATACTTGTTTATAATAATATTTCAAATTCAAACTTGGGTAACAAAATTGAATGATGACCATCATTTGAAAGTAGAAGGTGTACCTGGTGAGATGGGGTGCAAATTGAACCCCAGCCAGGTGCTCGGTCTAAAGCTTTCCTTTTCTTGCCCCAGTAGATTCCATGATCGGCCAAAGCACCAGATATGTTTAAATTTTCTATTTTAACTATCTCTACTTAAAAACTTATCTCTAAAATGAAATTTGAACAAAATGATAGTTCAATGAAATCCCTATGGCTGCAAACTGTCATTTATAATGAAACTTTCTATCATTACCTAGGCTGTCATAGAGAATAAAAATGCTATTCTCACAATCCTAACACACTCCCCAACACTGTATTCAGTCCCAGAAACTACTGAATGAAAATATAATGCATTGTATTAGTGAGAGCTTTAAAATCAACAGGATATCATAAACATTGATTTATCTCTATTAAATCCTTATTCATTTAAGGTCTCCAAACATCAGTCTATATATAAAATGGTCATCTAATAATTGTGAACAAAGGTTGACATAATTAATTTCATCATAAATAATCTATGAAACTGAAACTTGGGATAGGTGATCAATACAACCACATTGAATAACCATCCATTAAACTGAACTATGAGACACGTGCAGGTCCCCTCAGTTCTTAATGTAATTAAGTACCCTGTCTGTTTCTTCATTAATAATTCACTGTTGATTAACTGTCTGATAGTTTCTCCAAGAATTAGCCATTGACTACATGGTACAGCAATGCCACTGGCAGATAATAGACTTGTTTGTCATATTGTGTAAAATTTAATATTCATTGAAGTGGCAAAAATGCGAGTTAGTGAAACCTGACTTTTTGTTTTGTTTTTAATTATTATGGAGTGCCATAAATATAGACTGGCCTTGAACTCACTATATAGATGAGAATGACCTTGAACTCCTGTTTTTTTCTTCTGTACTGAAAGGGCTGGAAGTAGCATCCTGTATCACTGGGGCCAGTTCTAATGGTGTTAGGGATAAAATCAGGTAAGTACTCTACAAATTGAACTATGTCCTCACTGCTCTTAATCATAATTATAGGGTAGTTTTATAATTGTTTATATATAAGCATACAGTTTGTACTAAAGCAATGTTTTAGCACCTCCTATCCCAAAAAAATCCAAGTGCTAATATGTCTTCTGTAAAAAAGCCAGAATTTTTTAAAATAAATTTGGGAGACATTATGTTCTCAATTCCTTAGATGTTGTTACACAAATCAGCATGTTATCGATTCTGAATTTTTTTCTCCAAGAATCATGCCTTATTCATCAAGATTATTTAAACAGGAAATCACTTTTCCCATTGGCTTAGAATAATCAATTTGCAAAAGGGCATTCAAGAAAGAGAACAAGTCACACAAGGCCAAACTGATTTCAATCTAGCTTAAAAAACAGTTTAAAGGCAAGTCCTTGTGACACAGTCCTTGTAAGACCAGAACACCTGATACCCAAACTGGGGAACCATGGGTTCAAGTTAAGTCTGGGTCACTACATAAGTTTAAGGACAATGCAGGTAAGTTAGCCAAAGTAAAAGTGGACTGGAGGCGTTGTTTTCTTGTAGAGTTCTTGCCTTTCTTGCATAAGTTCCAGGGTTCAACACTAGGTTCGTGCTCAAAAACTAAAATAAAAAACACAAACGATACAAGCACAAGTGCATGCATGTGTATACACAAACACACACACACACACACACACACAAACAGCACAGCAGCTTCAGTACCAGTGAATGTGAAAATGAACAACAGCCTTGTCACGTGACAGTTCATCAGAAGCAAGGAAATTGCTAATAACTAGTTTAACCTACCTTATTTCACTTGATTTGCCATGAGTGTTAAGCTGAAATTTCTATAAAAAGATATTTACAAAGCTTCTAAGTTGTGAATCAGTTAATGTAAAGAAATGAAAGTTAGTTTGTAAATATTCAAACATAACCTGATTTGTATAAAAAGATTTTTAAATTTACTTTAAAGAACTACCTTTTCTCGTTTTACATGCCAAATCCATTTCCCATTCCCTCCCTTCCTCCTGTACCCTCCACCTTTCCTCCCCCCTCCCAGCTCCCATCTCACCCCTATCCACTTCTCACAGAAGGTAAGGCTTCCCATGGGGATTCAACAAAGTCTCGAACATTGTCTTGAGGCAGGACCAAGACCCTCCCCACTGTATCCATGCTGAGCAAGGTACCCCTCCCGAGAGAATGGGTTCTACAAAGCTAGTACAAGCAGTAGGGATAAATCCTGGTCTCACTGCCAGTGGCCCCACACCTGCCCTGGCCATACAACTGTTACCCACACACAGAGGGTCTTGCTTAGTCCTATGCTGGTTCCCTCTCTGTCAGGCCGAAGTTGAAAGGCTCCCATTAGCTCAGATAAGCTGTTTCAGTGGGTATCCCCACCATGGTGTTGACCTCTTTGCACTATTCTCACTCCTCCCTCGCTTTGACAGGACATCGGGAGCTTAACCCAATGCTCCTCTGTGATTCTCTTCATCTTTTTCCAGCAGTTGCTGAATGTAGGTTCTAGGATGACATTTAAGATATTCGTCAATCTTACCACAGGGCAAGGCCAATTTGGGCACCTTCTCCACCATTGTTTAGGGTCTTAGCTGGGGACATCTTTGTGGATTCCTGGGAATTTCTCCAGTGCTCCGGTGCTAGGTTTCTTACTAGCCCCATAATTGCTCCCTCAATCAAGATATCTCTTTCCTTGTTCTCTGTCTCTGTCCTTCCCCCATCTCGGCCATCCCCATTCCCTCTAGTTCTTCTCTCTCCCCTTCTCCTCTCCTCCTCCCCTTCTGCTTTCCCTTTTTCCCCCACACTCCCAATTTTCTCAGGAGGTCTTGTCTATTTCCCCTTCCCAGGGGGATCTATGTATGTTTCTCTTAGGGGTCTCCTTGTTATTTAGGTTATCTGGGGTCATAGGCTTTTATCCTTTGTTTTACAGCTAGTATTCACCTGAGTGAGTACATACCATGGTCATCTTTCTGAGTCTGGGTTACCTCACTCAGGATGGTTTTCTCTAGTTCCGTCCATTTGCATGCAAATTTCAAGATGCCATCGGTTTTGTTTGTTTGTTTTTTACCATTGAATAGTACTCCATTGTGTAAATGTACCACATTTTCTTTATTATCCATTCTTCAGCTGAAGGGCATCTAGGTTGTTTCCAGGTTCTGGCTATTACAAATAATGGTGCTATGAACATACCTGAACAAATGTCCTTGTAGTATGGTTGATCATCCTTTGGGTATATGCCCAAAAGTGGTGTTGTTGAGTCTTGCAGTAGAAATGATTCCCAATTTTCTAAGAAACTGCCAAACTGATTTCCAGGATGTTTGTACAAGTTTGCATTCCCACCAGTAATGGAGGAGTCTTTCTCTTCCTCCACATCCTCTCCAGCATAAGCTATTTTTGGTGTTATAATCTTAGTCATTCTGATAGGTGTAAGATGGTATCTCAGAGTCATTTTGATTTGCATTTTCCTGACGGCTAAGGATGTTGAACATTTTCTTAAGTGTCTTTCTGCCATTTGAAATTCTTCTGCTGAGAATTCTGTTTAGATCTGTACCCTATTTTTAATTGGATTTTTTGATATTCTGATATCTAATCTCTTGAGTTTTTTATATATTTTGGAGATCAGTCCTCTGAATGATGTGGGGTTAGTGAAGATCTTTTCCTGTTCTTTAGGCTGCTTTTTTGTCTTATTGACTGTGTCCTTTGCTTGACAGAAGCTTCTCAGTTTCAGGAGGTGCCATTTGTTTATTGTTTCTCTCAGTGTCTGTGCTACTAGGTTTATATAGTACACACAGAGAAAATGGTAACATTAAAAAGCACAAACAATGATCCACCTTGTCTTCTTTCTCTACTAGTTATACCAGTTGTACAAGATGGTACAGCTGGATGACCGCAGGCTCCAGTGTTTTCTGAAGACATTTTTTCTTTCTATTTTTCTTTTATTGAAAACTGTTTTTTTTTTCCCTGCAATATATTCTGATTACAATTTCCCCTCCAGGATAACTCTAAGATCAAACTCCCATCCCCTTCCTTCCACCCCACTTCCATGCAAATCCACACCCTTTCTGTCTCCGTTTGGAAGACAAATGGACATCTAAAGAATATTATGTGAGGCTCTGTATTTGTTCACATTGGCTACAGGAGGAAGGTTTTCCAATGACAACTGAAAAAAAGCATTGATCTACAAGTATAGCAGAATGTCATTAGGAGTCATTTTCTTGCTGCATTCCTTTAGTGGAACAGCAGCATTTGATTTCTCCTGAGGTCTCTGGCCTATTTGGTCTCAGGTTCTTGACCACACTTGCAGTGCCAAGGATGGGTTCCATCTCATACACAGAGCCTTAATTTTAATCAGACATCTATTGGCTACTCCCACAAGTTCTATTGCACTATTGCCACAGTGCCTCCTGCAGGCAGGGCCCTATTATAGATCAAAGCATTTGTAATTGGGTTGGTGTTTATCTTTTCCTTTCAGTAGCAGTACAGAGTTCCTTCCAATATTATGAACACTAGTCCTTAGGGATGAAGATTCTAGGTAGGCACCAGCTCAACTTCCCTGTGATCGATTAGTTACGTACATACTGTCTCCGCCAATGGGGCCTTATCATCAGTTTGTGAAGAACAATCAATATCCTTGGAAATAACCGACGTAGTTTGGATGTTTTCATGGAGCTACTTTGGCCAAAAATTCATCGGTGACAAAGGATGGTTCAGTTGAACCTCTATCTCCCTGCTATTTGGTTATTTCAGTTAGATCTCCTTCATGGATGTATAAAGTTTAGGAAGCTTCTACTATATTACATTTCAATACAAACCCTCAAATGACACTTAGTTTTAGCTATAATCCATGTATGCCCTCCCTTGCCTATCCTTTCCTCCAACTCTCTGTTTGATTTTACCAATCCAGTCCATATGTCCATAACTATCTATTCACAATGGGTTAGATCTTGTCAGATTGCTTTGGGATCGCAGATATGTGTGTTTGTGAAGTACATTATTATGCAACTTGCTGTTTGCTCCAGACCTCTAGGAAGTTCCCAAAGACAGTACAAAACCTCTAAATTTCCCCAAGGGAAAAAAGTCATTTTGACGGGTATGCTACATACTATATATGCTTTCTCCCATTATATTTATTTTTCATTTTTCCTAGCTTTTAAATTATTTATTTTCCAAATTTCATACATCTATGCAATGATATATGATCATATCCATTATTTACTCCCTCCAGTTACATCTGCAACCTCCTCAACATATCATCTTTCCAATTAAATGCCTTTGGGGAAGGATAACCCTATAAATACAGTTAGTGCTTCGGGGCCATCCACTGAAGCATGGGACTTTACTGGGAATTTTGTTTGTTTTTAACATATTTGTAGCTTATTACATATGTGTATCTTGCTTACTTTCTTAAAGATACATATGAATGAATAGTATATCTCCCATTCCACATTTTAAATTTTCATTCTTTTAATGGTAAGACTTAAATAATGCATTTCACATCTTACTAGAGTTCAATTTATCCACACTTGCTTATTTTATCCCATTCAAAAACTTTGCCTAATCAACACCACTATTAAATATGTCATTCATTTCATATTGGCTTCTTTTAATCAATATTAATAATGGAAATTTAATATTCTTTTATATGATGTCATATAAAATATTTGACGGGTCAGTTTATGTATGGAATAATATTCACTATGTCTACATGTACCTATTCAGGTGCTGAATAGATCTTTTCTGCTTCCAAGTTTTCAAGGTTATAAATAAAAAGGTTATAATCATTTATATGCTGGTTTTATGTGGAAAGATATTCTTAAGCACTTTGTATGAGTGGCAAAGTGTCAAGTGGAAGTGTCATACAACTAACATGTAATTAATATGACGGTCGCTGTCAAGTCATCTTTCAAATCGGCTATATGTCAGCTATTCCTACCTATCAGCACCAAATGAGCACTTGCTGTTCCATATCCTTTTCATGTTACATGCACCGTGATTCCACGTATAACATTCATGAAAATATAGAACTATGGAGCAGTAAAAGTATCAGTGGCTGCCAGGAATTATGCATGAAGAGATAAATGACTGGAACAAATATGCAGAATACTGCAAAGATAGATATATATCACTGCAGATGTTTCTGAAAATAAAGCACTGTAGGGAAAGCTTTGTACTTTTGGGTGATAACAATATCTCACTGTAAGCTCACTGACTATACTAAATGTGCTTTGACAGTAAGGTTTGCATGCATTCAGTTACACATGAAGAACATGGGGATTCTGTTTCTTTTACTCAAGTTAGGAAAAAAAACTACAGTATAAAAACAACAACAAAACCTGTATTTCCAAAAGCTTACACTTACCACTGTTGCATACTATGTGACTGAATTCTGTGGTTAGTTTCTATGTTCAGATACCTTAGTTTATTTTACAACACTTATGCAATAAAATAGTACTTTTATTTGCTATTTAGTTATTTTGCTATCACGTAGCTCAGCTGGCTTCAATCTTAATGTAGCTGAGATTGACCTTGACTTTATTTTTTTTTTCAAATGGGACCTCACTATGTATCCTTCACTAACTTAAAACTCATTATGTAGACAGAGCTGGCCTCTCACTCAAAGAGATCTGCCTGCCTGGATCCTCCAGGTGCTGAAATTAAAGACAAATGCCACCACCATGGCCAACAATCTTTAATTTTTTCTTTTTTAAATATATCCTATATTTTTGAGATTATTATATTTATTTCATTCCCTCTTTCCCGTCTGTTTTCAAAACATCCCATATACCCACCCCTCCTTACTCTTTCAAACTCATGGCCTCCTATTCATTAACTCTTTTTACGTGTGTGTGTGTGTGTGTGTGTGTGTGTGTGTGTGTGTGCATATATTTTCTTAATTGTAACCTGCATACTCTGGATGTTACTTGTATACATATTTTTAGGGCTGACCATTTGGTATTGGATAACTAATTGGTGTGCTCTTCCCTAGGTAAGAACATTTCTCCAACTCTCAGCATCTCTTAAGTTGTCTGTAATTCTTTGTGTAGGGTTGAGGCCTTGTGGTTTGAAGACCCACTCACCAAGTGGTAAGCCCTAACTGGTACTCAAAACTTAGCCAAGGCTAGTGAAGTTGTGGATCTTGGAGGAAAATGTTGAGCTATCAATTGACTAAAGCAGCATAATTCCTAAATATGTTTAAGTATTTGTCCTTATATCTACACGTAAGTGTGTAACCTTGGGTACTGAGTCACGTGCCTCCAACTTCCAAATTTTGAAAATATAGATGCATGGCACCAAGCCCTGCAAAATTTATTTTTCACTGAAATACAATGTTATGTGTATTTGTTTGCATGGCATAAACATTTGAGGCTTACATTCATTTTGGAATTTTAAAATTAACTTTTAGGAAATATAATAGTTCATGGATATTTTGTTGTGAGAATATTTCTTGCTTTAGACATTTTTTTCAAAAATACAATATATTGTTAAGTAGAATCACCTTAGGGCAAACAATATCTCAAATTTAATCTTCCTATGCAATTCAATTTTTTTATCCATTTACCAAGATTGCTAGAAAACATGGGAAGCCTTGACATAATAAAAATTTTAAGATTATTTACATTATAAAGCTTGTCACCTGGCATATTTTTTTCTCTGAAAAAAATAAAAACCTAGGCTTCATTCATGCTGGCTATGGACTGTACCAATGAGCTGTGTCTTCAGCCTTTTAGCATCTTTCACATTTGAAGCATATTTTTATAATGTTTCCTAAGCTGGCCTCAAAGTTAGATCCTGCATTGGCTTCCAGATCTTTAAATATGTTTTGTATGCTCACTCAGTGACAAATTTTACTATTTAAAGCTGTCAAATATCATCACTTTGTTGATTTATTTCATTATAGTAGTTAGAATATGTGGCTATGGTATTTTAAAAGGCAGATCTGTCAGAGAGAGTGGACTTTGCAATCTCTTTCCTACATGTAAAAAACTAAATTTACTAGTTATACTGCCCCATATGTTTAGAGGTAAGAAAAAAGAACAGATAAATTACCAATAATAATTACCAAAATGAAAAATGTTGTTTCAATATGGTTTGTTAAACCTGAGTAATCAACTTTGAACAAATTTTTTAAGATTATCTGTATTTAGCTGACATTTAATAGAATCAATAAAATTAGTAAACAATTGTATTTTGTTTGCACAGTTTTTATTTTAAAAACTTGTTGTATTTACTATCTAATGATTACCAAATGTACTCATCTTATAGGGTTTTTTGGTAACATTTATAATAGGTTCTTATGAGGAAACTTGGCTAAGTAACAATGACTAATGTTCACATTTGCAGTTCATTTCAAATCATGTTAAAAGGCATAGTTTTTTTGTTTTTTGAG
This sequence comes from Ondatra zibethicus, assembly GCA_004026605.1. Lineage (NCBI taxonomy): Eukaryota > Metazoa > Chordata > Mammalia > Rodentia > Cricetidae > Ondatra > Ondatra zibethicus. Next base: position 11,769 of record PVIU01029338.1, read on the forward strand.
ATTACAATATAATTACATTTCTCCTTTCCCTTTCCTAACTTTAAAATAATTTGGATATGCATGCAACAAAATACTGCATGTTGTTGATTTCCAAGTCTCTAACATTATTGATATTATAGCTTGTTTCTACAAATGATTTCTAGAATATATAGTGACTTTTAAAAGTAGAAATGCAACATATCTTTATGCGTGCATAAATGTATCACAAACGGTATTGGTATTTGTGGGAGGTATAGTTGCATAATGGATTTTATTAAAAATCTAGAGTAAGAAATCATATTATGCCTTATTAGATGCAAATACAAAGTCCATTATATCAACATTATCAACAGTAATGAGAAATTCATAAGGAAAGCTATCACGTATGTGGAAATGGATGAACTATTAAATAGCTACACTGGATGATGCATTTCACAGTTTAATCTGTGACTAAATATAAAAACAATATATGTAGTAAGAATATGGAGTAAGTAAAAACACACTGTTAAAATGAAATATTCAAATAGGTGAGAAATAGACAAAAATAGTCTCAAGGATATGCCTCTTTTCATAAAACATTGATTATTGAAGAAAACAATGAGTAAGACAGGCTCTTAAAGAAATTTTCTTTTTACTTTCAGTATGCTGTATTTTATTTAATATAATTAAAAATTCTTATCAGATAATATCTACTATGAAACAATGATTAAGAATAGCATGTAGGCATAGACAGTAAGACAGAGAAACATATAGAAGAGCAACTTCTCTGTTGAGAAGCTGAGTCCTGATAACATTAAAGAAGTTCCTACTGGACATGAGCATCAGACAGGAGTGTAGATAAGAGGCTCCTGCCAAAAATGGAGGAAACAGATCATTTGTTTTCATTCCAAGTACCAGGTTTATGAATGACACAGAGACCTTTACACTTTCAATTGAAGTGAATCAAATGATTACCAGAAGCTGTTTGATATGACGAGGGGAAGACAGAGACCTAAGAATGGAGAAATGAAAATTGCTAAATTATCCCAAGTGGGAAATAGCAGGGACCTGAACTGTGTTCGTGGAGGAAGGCTCAGGATGAATTGTGAGGGGTTTACCCTCTGTGTCTCATGAAATTTGGTAACTAATGCTGATATTTTAAGCTGATTGTTAGATATTTATGTGAAATTCAGGACTGGAAATAAAGACTTAAAGATTTTCTGCACAATGCATAATAATTAAAGTCATTTGCACAGTAAACAAATCTTCTGTGGCAGAGCATTAAAGAGATAAGGAAAATAAAACCAGAGAATCCCTAGAAATGTTAACTTATTGGGCTAAGTAAATGGTGCCCTTTAGAACAACAGTGAGTGAGCAGATGAAGGAATTTGGAATAGATGTATCAAAAAGGCTAGGGAGAAGATAATAACACACACAGCATTCCAGGAACGACCTACATTTATCTGCATGTGTGTGCACGTGTGTGTATGTGTGCATGTGCTTGCACATGGAAGCCAAAGGAGCTCCTCGGTATCAGATTTTTTGTTTTTGTTTTTAGAGACAGGGTTTCTCTGTAGGTTTAGAGCCTGTCCTGGAACTAGCTCTTGTAGACCAGGCTGGCCTCGAACTCACAGAGATCCGCCTGCCTCTGCCTCCCGAGTGCTGAGATTAAAGGCGTTGCGTCACCACCGCCCGGCTCTCAGTATCATATTTTAACTTGTGTCCTGTTTGTTCATTTATTTGTTGATTATTTGTTTGAGACAGGATTTCAGACTGACTTAGAGCTACACAAGCAGGACTAGTCAGCAAGCCCCAGGGATTTACCTGTCATTGCCTCTCAAGGGCTGGCATTCTAAGCGTGTAGGTACCACTGTACCAACTGTTTTATATGCATCCTGTGATGAGGTTCATGTCTTCCGGTTTGCACTGCAATCACTTTACCCGTGATTTACCTTTCTAGTTCCAGGGACCTATATCAACAGCACTATCAATCGCTAGATGAAGCTACATACTCCATTTAAACATCTACGTATCTTAGGATTTCTCCCTAAATACAGTAGAACTGTGGAGAGCAATTGAAATCCTAAGTGAATGTGTATTGTTGACATGAGTGTGGCTATGTCAAGGACTTCATGGGAGTAGAAAGATCTTTCCCATCTCTCCATGGAAATGGAAAGGTCTTTCCCATGTCAGACTTAGTGGAATGGCAAGGTCTTTCTCTGATCCCTATTTGGATGTTGACAGTATGTGCAGAAAGTATTAGCTACAGCTTCCTCCACTCAGATGACTGAAACAAGAGACTACTCCCCTACAAAGACTCCCTAATGAAATTATCTGACCCTCCGCCTTCATCTGTATCTAATAATACACTGCATTTCTGAGCTGCTGGCACATCTCCATCCGAGCACACATCGCACCCAATCCCAGGTTGTTGGGTTTTTTTTTTTTTTTTGCTTATGTTTCTATTGTTTCTTCATTTCCCTTGCCCCCATTGGTCAATCCAAAAGCTTTGCAGGTCAAGCAGTAAGATAAAGGGGCACTTGGATTTTCTGCCTGCTTTAATCCAGAAGAAAAGTCTTCCCAAAGACAGTGTTTGGGATTAACAAAATCAATTAATTAAATTTAATTAGGTTGAACGGCATGAGATAATTAACATAATTTTATTTTGAATTGTTCCAAAGGGAGTCAGTATGTGTATATCAGAAAAGAAAACTTCCATGAAGAATTGGCATAAGAAACAAACATGCAACTGAACTGAGTATGGATTTGCTGATGTGAAGGTCTAGTCTTTAGTTCAGTGTGTTTGAAATAGTTTTGTGAGAGTGTCACATTAATATTGATTAGCTGAGGTTAAGAGTCAACCATAAAAACTTTGATGTTAGGATCATCCTTCTAAATATAATTGCCAGAAATTTAATTGGTATAAAATCCTAGTAGTTAAGAAAGTAAATGATGTTAAATCAGATAAAACATGGCAGACTTTCCTTGCTCTAAGCTGGTACATCAAGGACATAAAGGTTTTCAATCTATGCTTATATTTTATTTCTTTATATTTTCCTCAAATTGTATTAACCTTGACTGTTGTCAGAAATTCCCAATGCTGGCTCATCTGTCTGGTTCATCCATTATTCATTGTTGGCTCTTTTCTTCTCTTTTTACTCTTTTCCCTTCTTTTCTGTTCACTTCCTCCCTCTTCCGTTCTTCCCTTCTTTCCTTCCTTTCTTTTCTCTATTCAAATACACCACTACTATCTGTCAATAAAGAATTCCCAGGTTTATCTCTGTTTACATTCCCATCCCAGAGTCAGCTTTTATCCAAAGACATCTATCTGCTTTCCCATATTGGAGAAAACTAAAAGCCAAGATTCAAATTCTAGGTGTGTTCATTGCTGTTGCACTGCCATTGTTTCCAGATCCTCTGAGTTACTGGAAGAGAAGAACATAAGCACATATGCACAGTATTTTAGTCACAATTATTTCCACATGAAACACTATGTCTGGACTAAGCTGTGAGTTGACATGTCTCAGGCTGATGTCCCAAGAAATAGTCTAGTCTCTGCCTTTGTTTTTTTTTTTTTTCCTAACCTACTTCAACATTCAGAAAATTGACTTTCACCAACTACCATAATTACCATGGCATCTCCCAATAATAAAGCAATGCCTGAAGGTCAGTAAAGGGCATAAACGACCCAGGGGACAGTTCCAGGAAAGATCTTCTATTTTACTGCACATGAGCAACCACTTACATAGTAAAAGCCTATTGACTGTGGTTGGTTAGCACATTACTCAGATTGGACAGTGAGCACTCATACCACCAGGGTCTCCTGTGCAGGAAAAGCACATTAAAGGAGATGTGGAGAGTGCAGACCTGTCCTCAGGCCAGCTACCAGCAACTCACAGTACTTTATAAATCAATGTTCTGACTCCTGGGAATACTCAGAAATGTGGTAGGTTATACTTTTATTAGAAGTATGTAACCGACATACTTCTATTTGTACCAACCTTCTCCATTTACTGAATTGTACAGTATCAGTTTATATGCTGATGACGATCAGAATTCTATCTTTTAAATTTTATTTTCTATGTATATATGGGTGTTTTCCAGTGCACTACATGTGTACCTGGTGCCTGTAGAGGCCAGAATAGAGCATTGGAATTCTTAGGTCTGGAGTTATAGGCAATTGTGAGCCACTATGTAAGTGCTGGAATCAAACTCAGGTCATTTGGAAGAACAACCGGTGCTATTAACTGTTGGGCCATCACTCCAGTCCAGAATCAGAATTTTCTATTTTTCTTTTTTCTTATCATCCCAAGTAGTACAGCTTCATATGAACTATATACATATCATATACATGCATTCATATATGTTTTTATATTATTAAATAAACATAAAACTCTGTGTGTGTGTGGGGGGGGCTTATTCAAACATCCAGTGTCAGAATTCCTAACCCACAGAGTAAATAATTCAGTTTTAGCTTTCTTATGTACTCAATTTCAAATATGCCAGCATAATTTTCTTCCTTCCTTTTAGTGAGAGAGTTTTATGCATTTTTTTATTCTTTTAAATCACTTAATGGTACTATTCATTATGTACAGAGTCTCCTAATACCAAATGTAGGATATGTATGGAATATGTGTAGGTTAATTACATATTTTGTGTGGTATACCATATATTTTTTCTGTCTGGTCTAGTGATTGAAACTCAGACTTCATAATATTAGGCTACCACACTACCACTAAGCAATAATGTCAGTCCCCCAGAGCAACTTTTAATTTGCATGTATTAAAGTTTATTATTTGTGGAAAAAGTTCAATGAGTGTTTACTATTGCATGTTGTCAAATGTTTAACATAGTTAACCTTTTTTAAAATACTCAGAAACCTTAACCACCACTGAACTTTTGCATCTCTCAATCATTTCTGGCAGTCAGCATTCCCCAACTGGGGTTCCAAAAACACTTATCCTTTTTACAGTAAATTATTTTACACAAATATATCAAATACACCAATTTGTTTCTATGTCTTGTGTGAGTTCATAGATTATTTATTGTTGCTGAACAATAATCTACTATATGAATGAGCCAATGTATTTTGTTACTGAAAGACATTTTATTGATTCCAAGATTGAGCCTTATAGGTAAATTTATTATGCACTATTGAATGGAGATGCTGTAATCACATATAATTTTTGAAACTTTCATACATGCATGTTGGTCACATCCATTCCCCACTTCTTCTCTCTAGCTAATATATCTCCCATATCTCTCCCAAAGCCATGCCTATTTATTTTAAGTTTTTGTAAGCCACTAATCCAATACTGCTGCCTATATGCACATGGGTGTGGAGTGATCCACTGTGACGTGGACAACATACCAATGGTTGACTCCCGATCCAAGAGAAGTGGCTCTCCAAGCAGTCATCAGTTGCTCCTATCTCCTCAGCTGAGGCAGGCAGTAGGAGCCCCTCTCCTCTCCATACTAAAAACTTTAACTCTCTGGATCTTGTGTAGATCTTATGCAGGTAACCAAAAGCTGCCGTGTGACTTCATGTTTAACAGCCATGTCATGGACAGAGGCTAGCCTTTCTTAGCCTTCCTCACCATAAATTTTCAAACATATTGGGCAAATGACTGCTGAATTAAGGGAGACTATGTTGAGCTTTGTAAGGAAAAGTCAAAGTGTCTTAAGGTACCTTATCATTTTACATTTCTTTTATCAATAAACACAGATTTGTGCTGAATATTTTTGTGTACTTAGCTGCTACTTACAGATCTTTTTGGGAAGAGGATCAGCTTTTAACACTATTTCTTAGTTCCCATTTTCTTGTTATAATGTTGGAGCTTCTTTGCATATTTTAGATACAAGTCTTTCATCTGATGTAGCCTGAAAACACATTCTCCTATTCCACAGCTTGTCTTTTGGCTTTCACCCATACTGTGAGAACAGAAATTTTAAATTTTGATATAGTTTAAATCATCAAT
>PVIU01029339.1:0-17698 GCA_004026605.1 Ondatra zibethicus
TTCCTGAGCCTTATGTATAAAGGTTGCATTATAAATGTAATTTAAATATAAACATAAAACCAACAAGGTTTGGGCATCCTATGGTCACTTCCTCTGCACTTTGCCAGGCTGAGGGTCTCTGTAGCAATCTCCATTGCTGCAAAAGAAGCTTTTCTGATGAGGGGTGAGAGCTTTACTTAGCTGTGAGTATAAGCACTCTTAACTCATGAGCCTTCTCTCCAGCCCAAATCTATGTCATTTAATGTAGTTTGCAATAGCAAACCTTGACTAATACACCACCTTTAGAACATCAACTGCACTGTGAAATGAAAGGTTTGGGAGGACAAATAGCTTCCATTTCCCTGGGTGGCCTGCTGAACTCCCTGCTATGTTTAAGCTGTGAGGCAACCACAGTTCTTAATTTTCTGTCTTTTCAGCTCAAGAACAGTCAATGTTGTAAACACTCGAGATTAAGTAGATGTGTGGAGGTGGGCATGGAGCAACTATAGGCCAGACAAATGACATGATGACTCACAGATGATATGAGCACAACAAAGAAAGGGAGGCAGGAAAGTATTCAGGACATGAGACATCTGGGAAGGAACAAAATTTTGCATCTGGAAGTTTTTTCCATGTACCTGCTATTCCCTAATCCTGCCATGTGGATGCTTTAATGGAAAGGGGACACCTGACACAGAAACTCAGGGCAGAATATTTCTGTCTAAAGGGAAATAGTCTTTCCTTCATAGATCTCACATATCTAGTTTATGGGCCAGAGAGATGGCTCAGTGTGTAAAGGAGCTTGCTGCTGAGTCTGATGACCTGAGCTTAACCCCTGATAACCCACATAGAGGAAAGATAGAAACGATGCCCACAAGTTGTCCTCTGACCTCCACAGGCATCAAATAGTATTTATGCACACTCACAGAGAGAGTAATAAAGAAATAAACATAATTTTTAAAACACTTTTAAGATTTTCAAATTTTAATCTGATGTTTATGAGTGTATAGCCTTGACTGTTCTGGAACACACTCTACAGACAAGGTTTATGTTTAAATCAGTGATCTACCTACCCCTTCCTCCAAAGTGCTGGTATTAAGGGCATGTGCCACCACCATGCAGCCAACTTAACAGGTTATTAACCAGAAAAGAAGACATGAAGTTGGGAGAAAGTTTTGAGAGGGCATCCAAAGAAATTTGAGAGGCAGAGTAGATAATGTATATGAACAAAATATATTCTATATGTGCATGAAATTTTCCATAGTCAAGGATTTAAATACATTTAAAAATATTTTGTTTCAGAGTCTTGTTCATTCAGATCTCTATGTTCTCTTTTAGTGCATGTAAAAATATTAGGTCATAGGGTAGTGTTCACAGAACTGTAGGGTGCTATACATAATTACTGGACGTGAAAAGTAATAAGAATTCTCACTCAGCTGTGAACCATGAAAGCTCTAATAAGGACCTACCTGAAAGATATGTCCACTAGTGAAATTGTGGCACAAATGTTATGGGAGTAACCAATCCCTTTTTAAATTGAATTTTAGGCCCATTCTATGAGATGAAACCCTTACCCAACAATGAGGTCAATGAGATCAAGAACCTGAGACTAGATACACCATGAGTCCTAAGAGAATACCTACCACTACTAATCTATTAAATTGATATAGCAATAAAGATAATCCTAATGACATACTCTATATCCACAGAATAGTGCATCACTCAGCCCTCAACAGAAAAGCTTATTCTTGCAGTAGACTGCAAATAACAAGGAAACCTACAACTTGTCAACATGAAGTGAAGAAGAGACTTGATTCTGATCAGGATGTCTACATCAAGCCTCTCCCCTCAAGGCTCAGGGATCTATATGGAATAGAAGGCAGAAAGATTCTCAGAGCCAGAGGCAGTGGATGACTTCAAGGAAACAGCATTTTCCAGATACAACATGGCAGGTGCACATATGTGAACACCCAGATACTGTGACAGAATTCAGAAGATTTGCACAAGCTCAAACCAGACACAGTCTTAGTGTAGAGGAGCTGAGAAGCCTACCCATAGCCAAGTAGTTACTGTCAATTGATAGTTCCTGAGAGAAGAAAAACCAGTTTTCATCAATGGGGTGACACTGGGTTTGTCAACTACACTCCAGTGCAGGCCTCACACCCAGGAATTGTTATCTAACTTAAACTGGACTCATGATTTGTTTTGTTTAGTTTTGTTTTGAAACAATGGGAGATAATATAAAGTTGGGTAGGAAGGGAGATGAGGAAAGATCTGGGAATAGTTGGAGAATAGTAATTAATCTGATCAATATACATTGTATTAAACTCTGAAAGAATATAAAATATATTTAAATTGTGTTTTTATTTTTATTTATTCATTTTTTGATGTTTATACTAAAGACAAAATAGTTTTTAAAATGCTATAGTCTTTGATTAAAATGTATTCACACAAAAGACAATTTATATGCAAGCACCAACTATGTAAATTTTAAAATAAACCTTTTAAATCAGAAAATTGAAAATTAGTCTCTTTCAGGAAATTCTTTTCTAAAATTATGACCATATCAGAATTAGGTGTAAAATGTTGTGAATTTCCAGTTTCAGAGACATCAAAGAAATACAAAATTCAAAGGATATGGCAGAAGTACACAGAATATAAAAAACCTGGAATACTTAGAGAAAAGTGAGTCCTTACATCTTTATCTCCACAGAAGTGAGATCACCCCAGTTATCCCCAGTAGATGTCTTGCAGGGGCCTATTTAGGTGTTGAGTTCATCATATTGCTAAAACAGGAAGCGTCAATAGATAGAAAGAATCTGAACAACTTCTTGAGTTGACTGGGTAAGATAGCTAGCATAAGAGAAAATCTCCTGATAACACAAGTTTTCTACCACCTACACCTCTGCCTTCAGCAGTTAGATTTTTGTAAAGAAGGAGGTCAATTATTTCTGGCTAACATCTTAGATGGTAGTACTATTTTCATTCAAATGATACTAGATGATTCAATAATTTGAAATCTAAAAGCTGCATCTAAATAAAATAGAACTTATTTGAGAACTTGTTTTTATAGATGCAGAAAATGTTGGTCAATGAAAGGATTAAAAAGAAGAAAATTGCTAAATGTTGCCATATTAGTGAATCCACTTTTTTATGTATTAGATTTTTAAAAAATATCAATCCAAGTTCCCACTTCCACCCCTCCTCCCATTCCCTCTATATATCCTCCTACCCTACCCCCATCAAATCCTCAGAGAGGGTAAGACACATTGCTTTGTGGAAAGTTCAAGGCCCTCCCTACTATATCTAGACTGAGCAAGGTATACATCCAAAGAGGATAGGTTCCAAAAAAGCCAGTACATGCAATAGAGATAAATCCTGGTGTTACTGCCAGTGGCCCCTCTATTTGCTCCAGCAATTCAACAGTCAACCATAAGGACAGCTTGATCCTATGCTCATTCCTTCCCAGTCCGGTTGGAGTTGGTGAGCTCCCATTAGCTCAGGCAAACTGTTTCAGTGGATGAACCCATCATGGTCTTGACCTCTTTGCTCATATTTTCATTTCTGCCACTCCTCAACTGGACTCCGAGAGTGCTCTGATGTAGCTCTCTGCCTCTGTCTCCATCAGTTGCTGGATGAAGGTTCTATGGTGATATTTAAGATATTCAACAGTCTGACTACAGGGCAAGTCAAGATTGGGCTCCCTCTCCTCTATTGCTTAGAGTCTTAGCCAGGGTCATCCTTGTGGATTCCTGGGAATTTCTTTAGAGCCAGGTTTCTGCTAACCCTAAAATGGCTCCCTCACTCCAGATATCTCTTTTTTTTGCTCTCATCTTTGTCCTTCCTCCATCTCGACTATGCCATTCCTTTAAGTTCTCCTTAACCCTCCCCTTCTTCCCTCCTCTTCCCGATTTACCCTTCCTTCTCCCCCCACCCCTATGCTCCCAATTTTGTCAGGTGATCTCTTGTCTGTTTCTAAATTCCAGGTTGATCTATATGTTTTTCGATGGGTTCACCTTATTACTTAGCTTCTCTAGGCTCATGAACTATTGACTCAATACCCTTTGTTTATAGCTAGTATCCACTTATTGGTGCGGGAGAATTGTCTGTATTCTGTCAATCATGATTTAAATAAATGCTGATTGGCCATTAGCCAGGATGTATAGGTGGGGCAACAGACAGGAAGTAATGGCAGAGCAAGGAGAATAGGAGAATTCTGGGAAGCAGGAAGCTTTCTCAGCATTCCTGCGCAGACCACCGAAGAAGCAGGATGTGACCTGCCCTGCTGAGAAAGCTGTGGGAACCAGGCAGGACAGAAACCCAACAAGTAGGCCCTCATGTTACAGAACAGAGAAATGACAGCTCGTCCACATTGGTGATAACCATACAGGTGGTAAGAAAAGCATTTAGGATGGGGACAGGGTCCTGTTCTTGTCTTTGCAGGAAAATACTCATCTTCAAAAATTCAAGAAATGCCTGATGTTTGAATGATGACAGGTAGAAAAGTAACTATCCAATAAGGATCATCAAGAAAATCAAATATGGTTTGTAAGTACAAATGATACAATGTATACATTTATATATATGCATATGTATGTATATGTTTATGAATATATAGAGCTGGTTTTAGAGTTGGACAATGGTGCTGTCCTTTTTTTAAATCCAAGCATGTTGTTAGAAGAAAAAACCAGAGTTTCTGTCTCATGTCAAGAGCTGTTTGATGTGAGACAGAAAGAAAAAAGTATTTAGAAAATATCTTTGCTTTTCTTCATATCTATTTTTGTCTTTATCATACCTTTCATTGAATATATGTCTGTAAATGTCTATATAAGTAATGTTTAAGTTTTCCACAATGAACAATGAAGAACAATGAATTTTCCTGCAGTAATCTTTGAAGTTTCCAGGAAGAAGATGGGGCCCCATAACAACAACTCCATCTGGTTGATATGACGTCATGACACTGATAGCACTACTACAGGACCTGTTTTGGGTACCAGCTACACAAGATGGTTCCCCTTGGTTAGCTGAAATGGTACACATCTTTTACAACATTTTGGCCAGACTTCCACAAAATACTCAGAGACTATTTGCAATCTTACCAGACATTAATCTTGAAATGTAACCATCATTTTACTTTCACAGGATCCCCTAGAAAGAACATCACCCCCATGACAGCTGGAACTAATTCTAGAAGACGACGTCCCCTCTCCCAGCAAAGTTCGTCCTCAGGCTTAGGGACATCATTTAGGGGTTGATTATAATTGGTCTACGGTTGAGGGTTGGGGGGGCCTTTTTGGAAAAAAAAGAGGGAAAATTGGATGATGGGATGATAGATTGGTATGTGTGACTTACTGTTTACACACAATTACATTGGTATAGATTCTTGTATATTGATACAAAGTTAAATTATATTGAATATTGTATGCATGCATGTTTCTACCTCTGTTTAAAACATTTTTATGTATTGCTACATATATATTTAACATATTGCAGTGTACATTTCTGCCTGTGATCAAGATACTTGTTCATTGTTTACATTTGGAGGTCATTGTCCTCATTTATTGTACAGTTGTTTATTGTCTTAGTCTTTAAGTTAGATAGGTATTAAGAATTATAGATCAATAGTCATCTATGTTTGTCATACTTATAGTTAGACTAATCAGGTTCTTTAGATACATAGAGATTATATTTTGTATAGATAGATAATCTTCAACCACTTCAAGGATATGTGGAACATGGCATTTAAATAACTTAGGGTTTTGTTGACATGAGACATAATTGCTCCTGGCAGCACCGATCTATTCCTGAGTGAATGTTGAGCACTAAAGACACTCCAATTGGAGCCTGTTTTCTTTTTGGCAAAATCTGGCCTTTGGGCAAAGAAATGCCCATGCCTCAACCACTGACAAGATATATTATCCAGAAATGGATAAACAGGACTGTCAAATCTTGCCAAGACAGGGTAAGACAGTTTTGAAAAATTTTTTTGCCTTTGAAAATGGTCTGTCAGTTATTCTAGACCATAGCCAAAGTTGGTCATTTCAACACTGCAAAATGAGACTTTGGGTGATTGCTCAGGTAGCTAATTGTCTCTGTCATATATTGCTCGCTTTGGAAGCTTCTTGATTGTACTTCCTGCCTGCCCAAGTAATAGTATCTCCCTTCTCAGGCCTTTGATAGGGTTGAAGATTAGATAATCATAGATACCGTCCTCTCATGATCTAACCAAGCCATCTCCAATACAAGACTTAGGCTCCTTAGGATAGAATGTTTATTAAAACACTTAGCATATGTTCCTTGCTTAATATTGTTTATGCTGATTGTAATTCTAATCTTATACTTGATATCTGTTCCTAATGTATATTGTTTTGTATTGGGTTTGGAACTCTCTTACTTAAACAAAAGGGGGAGTTGCTGCTTCAGCCAATAACCTTTAAGATACCAAGCCACTGGGGCGTGGTCTCTTTAGTTTTAAAAAAGCAGCGGTAGCCATGTGCTTTCTCTCTTGCTTCCGTCTTCTGGCTGTTAGACTTTGTTCCTGATCATGCAGAGGGCTGTTGTCTGTGACGGTGATCTGTAAGTTTTTTCCCTTTAAATAAATAACCATCTTATTAATCACAATTCCATACTGGTGTGGGATTGTTTTATGACTTACGCCTTCAACTTATGTGTGAGTACATACCATATTAATCTTTTTGGGTCTGGGTTACTTCACTCAGAATAGTGTTTTCTAATTCTATCCATTTGAGTGCAAAATTCAAGATGTCATTGTTTTTTTACTGCTGAGTAGTACTCTAATGTGTAAATGTGCCAAATTTTCTTTATCTGTTCTTCTGTTGAGAAGCATCTAGGTTGTTTCCAGGTTCTGGCTATTACAAATAATACTGCTATGAACATAGCTGAACAAATGCTTTTGTAGTATGATTGAGCATCTTTTGGGTATATGACCAAGAGTGGTATTTCTGGTTCCTGAGGTTAGTTGGTTCTCAATTTTCTGAGAAACTGCCATACTGATTTCCAAAGTGGTTGTACAAGTTTGCATTTCAACCAGCAATTGATGTGTGTTTCCCTTACTCCACATCCTCTCCAACATACGCTATCATTGGCGTTTTTGATCTTAGCCATTCTGACAGGTGAAAGATCGTATGTCAGAATTGTTTTGATTTGCATTTCCCTGTTAGCTAAGGATTTTGAACATTTCCTTAAGTATCTTTAGGCCATTTGAGATTCTTCTGTTGAGAATTCTCTGTTTAGTTCAGTACCCCATTTTAAAATTGGGTTATTCAGAATTTTATTGTCTAATTTCTTGAGTTGGTTATAGATTTCGGGGATCAGTCCTTTGTCTGATGTGGGGCTGGTGAAGATCTCTTCTGGTTCATTTTGTCTTATTGACTGTGTCCTTTGCTTTAGAGAAGCTTCTCAGTTTCAGAAGGTCCCATTTATTTATTATTGTTCTCAGTTTCTATGCTACTGGGGTTATATTTAGGAAGTGGTCTCCTGTGCCTATGCCTTGAAGACTACTTCCCACTTTCTCTTCTATCAGGTTCAGTTCGGTCAGATTTATATTGAAGTCTTTAATCCATTTGGACTTGAGTTTTGTGCATGGTGATAGATATGGATCTATTTTCATTCTTCTACAGGTTGACATCCAGTTATGCCAGCACCATTTGTTGAAGATACTTTATTTTTTCCATTGTATAATTTAACTTCTTTGTCAAAAATCAGGCAATCATAGGTGTGTGGATTAATATCTGAATCTTCAATTCAATTCCATTGGTCAAGCTTTCTGTTTTTATGCCAATACCAAGCTGTTTTCATTACTGTAGCTCTGTAAAGAGCTTAATGCAGGTATGGTGATGCCTCCAGCAGTTCCTTTATTGTACAGGATTGTTTCTGCTATCCTGGGTTTTTTGTTTTTCCATATGAAGTCGATTTTTGTTCTTTCAAGGTCTGTGATGAATTGTGTTGGGATTTTGATGGGAATTGCATTGAATCTATGGATTGCTTTTGGTAGGATTGCCATTTTTACTATGTTGAGGCTACCTATCCAAGAGCATGGAAGATCTTTACATTTTCTGGTGTCTTCTTCAGTTTCTTTCTTCAAAGACTTAAAGTTCTTGTCAAATAGGTCTTTCACTTCTTTGGTTAGTGTTACCCCAAAATATTTTATATTATTTGTGGCTATCATGAAAGATTATGTTTCTCTGATTTTCCTCTCAGCTTCTTTATCCTTTTTGTATAGGATGGCTACTGATTTTTTTGAATTTATCTTGTATCCTGCCACTTCACTGAAGGTATTTATCAGTTGTAGTTCTCTGGTAGGGTTTTGGGGGGTCACTTATATACACTATCTTATCATCTTCAAATAATGAAATTTGACTTCTTTCTTTCCGATTTGAATCCTCTTATTCTTCTTTTGTTGTTTTATTACTATTGCTAAAACTTCAAGAACTATGTTGAAGAGATATTGAAAAAGTAGACAGCCTTGTCTTGATCTTGATTTTAGCGTAATTGATTTGAGTTTCTCTCCAGTTAATTTGATGTTGGCTGTTGGCTTGCTGTATATTTATGATATTTAGTTATGTTATTTGTATCCCTGATCTCTCCAAAACCTGTATCATGCAGGGTTGATGGATTTTATCAAATGTTTTTTTGGTATCTAATAAAATGATCATATAATTTTTTCTTTCAGTTTATTTATATGATGGATTACATTGATAGATTTTCTTACGTTGACGCAACCCTCCATCTCTTGGATGAAGCCGATTTGATCATGGCGGATGATTTTTTTTTGATGTGCTCTTAGTTTCAGTTTGCCAGTATTTTATTGAGTATTTTTGCATCCATGTTCATGAGTGAGATTGGCCTGTAATTGTCTTTCTTGGTTGAATCTTTGTGTTGCTTTGGTATTAGGGTAACTGTAGCCTCATAAAAAGAGTAGCAATGTCCTTTCTGTTTCTATTATGTGGAATACTATGAGGAATATAGGTATTAGCTCTTCTTGGATGTTCTGGTAGAATTCTGCACTAAAACCATCTAGTCCTAGGCTTTTTTTGGTTGGGATGTTTTTGATGATAGCTTCTACTTCCTTGCAGTTTATAGGTCTATTAAATTTTTTTACCTGGTTTTGGTTTAATTTTGGTATATGGTATCTATCCAAAATATGGTTCATTACTTTTACATTTTTCAATTTTGTGGAGTACAGACATTTTTTAGTATGACCTAATGATTCTCTGTATTTCCTCAGTGTCTGGTGTTATGCCCCTTTTTTATTTCTGGTTTTATTAATTTTGATATACTCTCTCTGTTCTTTGATTAGTTTGGATACGGGTTTGTCTATCTTGCTGATTTTCTTAAAGAACCACCTCCTTTTTTTTTCATTGATTCTTTGTATTGTTTTCTTTGGTTCAATCCTTGTAGTGTCTGTCTGAGTGTTTGGGAGTTTTTCTTGGTCTGCTCTGTACTGTCAATGTCTGTCTCAGAAAATCTCTGATGTTTCTATAAGCCTGCTCTCTTGGTCTTCTCTCTTGGTTTGCTTTCTTGGTGCTCTCTCTTAATCCCCTCAGTGTTGTAGCAAGCTCTTGGTCCCCTCAGTGTTATAGCAAGCTCTCAACTCTTATTGGGGTATGGCTAGTAGCTTGGGGGCTCCAGTGGATGGATTTTGGGTGAGCCTATAGGCAGGAAACTCCCTGCTGGCTTGCTAGAAAAGCCAAGGAAGTTGGGGGAGGGATCGGGTTTTGTCCGACTGTGGAAGACTCAGAGATTGGAGTGTCCTGTCGTGTGGTTGTTCACCAATCTCTTAAGTCCCCTCAGTATTGGAGCAAGCCTGTGTTTCAGAGTTTTATTTTTTATATTATTTTTTAAGATTGATTTATTTATTATGTATACAACATTCCTTCAATGTCTGCCTGCATGCCAGAAGAGGGCACCAGATCTCATTTTAGATGGCTGTGAGCCACTATGTGGTTGCTGGGAATTGAACTCAGGACCTCTAGAAGAGCAATCAGTGCTCTTAACCTCTGAGCCATCTCTCCAGACCGATAGTTTTATTTTAACAAATAAAATTTACCAAAATAACCAGCCACTGGCTCTTACCTCGAACTCAGTCTGAAATGGCAATCCTGCCTTCAAGAATCTCAGAATGAGAATGTGAGCTGTTTCCTCTCGATTTTTAATCCTCTCTAGGACTGGGATTAAATATGTGTACCACTGGGATTAAAGATATGCACTGCCAAACTAGTGTGGCTATTGGGATTAAAGGTGTGTATTACCACTGCCTGGTCTGTAAGGCTGACCAATGGGGCTGTTTTACTCTCTGTTCCTCAGGCAAATTTTATTTATTAAAATACAAGTGAAATTTTATCTATCTGTGGGTGGTCAGGAAGATGATTTTTTATTTGGCTATATAATTTTGATATATAGAATATATATTAGGACATGCTTCATAACTAGATCTATTTGTCCCATGAGAACTGTAGGCATTTAAAAGCCTGTTTTGTTCCTTTTGGCTCAGACTAACTGCACACAATTAACTCCCTTTCACCTTGGAGCAAGTTCAAATTAGTCTAAAGGCTTTTTGTAAATAGATCATAAGTTTGAAACTTTACAGCTATGCACAAGTTCAGAGCCACAGATGTACAATGAAGGTTACTACACAAAGCACCCCAAGAAAAGCATGGCAATTCTTTGCTTGCTAGTCTGTTAACAAAAGACCTATGTCTCAAAGCTTATCTCACTGGGCACTGTATCCCTGTCCCCCCAACCCCAGTCACTATTGTCGTCCTGTATTCTTGGACCCTTGTGTTGCCATGGTAAATGACTCAGGTCCTTATCACTTTTCTACATATGTACTTTTGACTAAAGAGCGATAAGTCTTGCATTTCTTCAAGGCTCCTGGGAAAAAGAGAGTTTTTAGACTAGAGAGAATAAGCCAGAAGAAGCTAGGAGAAGTTAGAAGTAGGACAGGAAAATTAAAATAGAAGCAGAGAACAATAAACATGCATGAAGAAGTTCGGGGTGAGAGATTCATTTCTCCCGCTACTGAGCCTTCCTCTGGCTGTAGATTTCTTTTTTCTTTTTCTTTTTTTTTTTCAAGACAGGCTTTATCTGTCTAAATCCGTAACTGTCTTGGAACTAGCTTTTGTAGTTCAGGCTGGCCTCGTACTCACAGAGATCTGCCTTCCTCAGCCTTCCAAGTCCTGGTATTAAAGGCGTTTGTCATCACTGTGCAGCTTGGCCATAGATTTTTTTTTCTAGACCCTGAGAGAGCATTGGGGCTAGCCCTCAAAATGCTCATTACTTTTCTTCGTAGTGCATTGCCTAGTCTAGCTTTGATCTGAGAACTTGTGCCTAGTCTTGTTGTAACTTGTTATGGTATGCTTGGTTGATATCCCTGGGATTCTTGCTCTTTTTTTTTTTTGGCTGGGGAACAGAGGAGGGTTGAATCTGGTGGGGAGAGGAGGGAAAACTGCAAACAGGATATAATGTATGAGGGAAGACTAAAAAGTCGGGGCTAAAATTACTGAACTAGGAATAGATATGCACAAACTAGAAGCTTAGCGCAGAACATTACTAATAATAGCAAAGCTGTCTGCAGAGTCACACGTCTGAGACACTGTAATACACAGAGTGAATCATAGAGATGAACCCACATCTAGTTTTTGTTGAGGAATGTACAAACGTAACCAGAGGGTAATACTAAGATTGAGCTGACTCATATGATTGTACCCATGAACTGGAGAGATGGCTCAGTGGTTCAGAGCATTGGCTGCTCTTCCAGAGGACCTGGGTTCAATTCCCAGCATGTATATGGAAGCTCACAATTGTTTGTAGCTCCAGTTCCAGGGGATCTGGCACCCTCACACCTATTCACATCAAATAACACGGCTATGGGAATTCTAATTCTGTCATCAGTCTGTTAGCTGATTAAAGGGAGCAGCTTGGCCCAAAGGGCAGAGTTTTTATTAGAAGGTACATGACCCTTCTGTAGGAAGGTTTCCAGCTAGTAATTACCCACCTACTGGGGCGTGGCCTTTTACACTATATATGTGGATGCAGCTGCAGAGTCCATCCTTTCTCTCCTTGCCCCTGGTTCCCATATGATCGTTTGGTTTGTTTTGGATCCTATCTCCATCCACCATTCAAGCAGAAAATTCTGATTTGTAAGTTTTCCCCCTAAATAAATAACTATCTATCTCTCAGTTGTGAGCTAGTGTGGGATTTCTTTTAAGTGTTTGATCTCTCTGCCATCACTTGGTGCCACATGGGTTTAACCTTAACGCCCTCTGGGCTGGAGGCTAAGTCCTTCCACAGCCTGGACAGATTTGCTTTTGCCTGAACGGTTTTTTTTTTTTTTAATAAAATGCCCGTCAAAATGGAGTTTGCAGCACAGCAGCCAGAGCACTAGTCAAAGTTCTGTTTGCCAGTCTTTGCAACCCCAGCATGTGCGGCTTCTGGGTTTCTGTTCTCTGCTCCTGGGCTCTGGGTTTTCTTGCTCTGTGTATGGAATTGATTTAATTATATTTAATCTGTTGAGCGACTCATATTTCCCCAGTCTTTAACAAGTACCAAAGCATACTTTAACATGGGACCTGTTTTGCCACCATTGCATTGGTACTAGTTGTGACTCAGAAACAGTGCCATCTGCTGGAGAACAGGTAATAAGGCAGATTTCGTTTCTAATGGAACTTTTACTGCCTTCTTTGCTACCACAATGGAGGGTATTACATGAGGCCTATATGACTATGGAGGTACCTCAATTTACTGGTTACTAGGTTTCAGTTTTCTTCTCCATATTCTATCATTAAGGAAGAATATGACACTAGTTGACAGGATTAATATAAACAAAAATAAGAGATTATCTGAACAAGTGGATACTATGCTAGGAAAAATTGACTCCATATGTAAGGGTACTAGGAAGTTACCTGAAAAGGTTCATACTGTTGAATTTGACATTCAGAAGTTATCACAAAGTTTTGATAAGTTAGCAGAATATACCTCCAGGATGGCAATCTAAACGATATCCAAGAAAAGTTCAAGGAGGAGATGTTATCTTTAAAGGGGGAACATTAAAACCTTGGAATCACAGGTGCAGAATGAGAACCAGAAGATTGATACCTTAGTGATATCACTAGAAACATATGCAGTTCAGGAGATTAAGGCTTTACAAGAGACAGTGATAAAAAGATTTGAAATGATTGAGGAAATTATTGGAGCTGGTGAACAGGGAAAGAATGCACAAAGACAGGATACCATGTCACCACTGGCTGTCAGAGCTAGTTTACCCCAGGTTTAACATCCTACCCTGTAATTTACTCTGACAAAACATCAACTTCTAAAGGCTTGAAGGGAGCCAAAGAAGGTAGATGGACGCCAATACGACTGAATGATCTAAAAGAAATTAAGCAAGCTGTCATTACTTATGGCTTACATCCCACATTTGTTAAGGAGATGATAAGGACTTGGGCTTCTAATGTCAGAGCTACCCCCATTATTTTTCTCAGTTAGTGTCAGCAGTCCTGGATGGTGGACCTTCCTTGATGTTTGGAATTTATTTCAGAGAGGAATCCAAACATATAGAACGACAGGGAAAAGCTAAAGGTCTTAAGGTTTCCCAAGATTAACTTCTTGGTGAAGGCCTGTATGCTGACCCACAAGTTCAAGCTCTTTACAACAAAGAAATCTTGTCCCTATGGCACAAAGCAGCCTTGAATGCTTGTGACAGGATCCAACAACGAGGAAAAAGAATAGAATCATATACCAGGGTTAGGCAGGGACAGAGAGAACCCTTTACTGACTTTTTACAGAGATCAATTAAGGCTGTACAAATGGGAGTAACAGAAACTAGATGAATAATTCTTGAATCTCTGGCTGTAGATGTAAGTCACAAAACAATCCCACACCAGTTTGGAATTATGATTAATAAAAAGGGTTATTTATTTAAGGGGAAAACTTATAGATCACTGTCCTAGACAACAGCCCTCTTCATGACCAGGAACAGAGTCTAGTAGCTGGAAGTGGAGCCAGAAGCAAGAGAGAGAGAGAGCAGGGCTATGGCTGCTTTTTAAAGGGAAATTGACCACACCCAAGTGGGCTGGTATCTTAAAGGTTATTGGCTGAAGGAGCAGAGGGAGCTCCTGCAGTACCTCTCCCTTTTGTTTAAGTAAGAGAGTTCCAAACCCAATACAAAACAATATACATTAGGAACAGATATCAAGTATAAGATTAGAATTACAATCAGCATAAACAATATTAAGCAAGGAACATATGCTAGATGTTTTAATAAACATTCTATCCTAAGGAGTCTAAGTCTTGTATTGGAAATGACTTGGCTAGATCATAAGAAGACGGTAGCTATGACTATCTAATCTTCAACTCGATCAAAGGCCTGAGAAGGAAAATAATATTACTTGAGCAGGCAGGAAGTACAATCAAGTAGCTTCCAAAGTGAGCAATATATGACAGAGACAATTAGCTACCTGAGCAATCACCCAAAGTCTCATTTTGCAATGTCGAAATGACGAACTTTGGCTATGGCCTAGTGTAATTGACAGAACATTTTCAGAGGCAGGAAAAATTTTCAAAACTGTCTTGGCAAGATTTGACAGTCCTGCTTATCCATTTCCGGATATCATGTAACTTGTTAGTGGTTGAGGTATTGTCAGTTCCTTGCCCAAAGTCCAGTTTTGCCAAGAAGAAAACAAGCTCCAAGTGGAGTGTCTTTGATGCTCAACATTCTCTCAGGAATAGATTGGTGCTGTCAGAAGCAGTCATATCTCATGTCAACAAACCCTAAGTTATTTAAATGCCATGTTCCACAGATCCTTGAAGTGGTTGAAGATTACCTATCTAGACGGAATACAATTTCTATGTATCTAAAGAACCTAATTGATCTGACTTTATGTACAGAAAGCATAAACAGCGATTGACTTATAATAATTAATACCTGTATAACTTAAAGACTAAAACTTCATGTCAGAATATTAAATAACCTGTAAACAGATGTGCAACAAATGAGGACAATGAACTCAAAATATAAACAATATATAAGTATATTGATCAGAGGTAGGAGTAATATATAATGCAATATGAAACTATATCTTAAAAGTTGTATCAATATACAAAATGTCCTAAACAGAGATAATAACATACATATATACAATCTGACAAAATAACTTTGTATAGGTGTACAAATAATGTAAACAAAAGTAACAAATATAATTTGAACTTGTACAATATACAAAAACAATACCAAAGTAAATTATCCATGAATAATAGCTCACAAGTATCCACTCTATTGTCCACTATCACTAGCCCCCCCCTTTTTTTTTTAACAAACATAGTTTTTACCCCAACCCTTTATCTAATACAAGTAATAATCAACAATCCCTAATCAGTGTTCCCAACCCTATGGACAAACGTTTTTGGGATGGGGCGTTGTCTTCTAGAATTGCTTCCTGCTGTCATGGGGGCAATGTTCTCTTAATGGGATCCTACAAAATTAAAGTGATTGATAAGTTTCAAAATTACTGTCTAGTATAGTTGCAAATAATTTCCGAGCAGTCGATAGGATTTTTTTCAAAGCTCTTATTTGGAGTTCTGGCCAGAATGTCATGAGAAGGTGTACCATTTCAGCAGCTGGTGCCCAAATAGAGGCGGTCTTATAGTAGCGCTCTCTGCATCACGATGTCTTCTCAACTAGGTAGAGTTGTTGCTATGAGGCCCCATCTTCTTCCTGAAAACATCAAAGATTACTGCAGGAAAAGGATCTGTAGGAAAATCTATTGTTCATCATGAAAAACTTAAACATTTTTCATATATACATACATTCAATAAAGAACATGATATAGACAAAAAAGGCAAGGAGAAAATAAAATTTTTTCCTAAAGTCTTTCTTCTATCCCATACCAGATGACTCCTGATATGAGACAGAAACTCTGAATGTTCCTTTTAACAACACGCTTGGATTTAGAGAAGTACAGAGCCATTGTACAACTCCAAAATCATATGAATTATATATATATATGTATATATTCATGCATGTGTGTGCATGTGTAAATGTAAGTGTAAACCAAACCTGGATTCATAAACCATATTCTGTTTTTTAGATGCTCCTTAGTGGATATTTTTTCTTCTCTCATCATTCAAACATCTAAGGTCTCTTGAATTTTTGATGATGTGTATTTTCCTGCAAAGATAAGAACAGAACCCTGACCCAAACCTATATGGCTTTCCTTACCACCTGTATGGTTGTCACCATTGTGGGTGAGCTGTCATTTCTCTGTTTCAATAGGTTTCTCCTTTTTAAAGTGAATCTTTATTAATTTTGATGGTTTCCATAATTTTTCATCTCCTGTGAAAACAAGAGCGAAACCCCTTCCCCAACGTAGTACATCTCCTGGTTTCCATTGTGAGGTCAAAACATCTTTGAAATATACTGGTTGATTCAGAAGTTTTTTCCATTATCCAATGCCTCTCTGCTGCTGTTGTTCCTTTCTCATTAGCGTTAAGAAAATTCAAGGTTAATAAAGCATTATGCAATCTATTTCTGGAGGTATTTTACACCCCTTTCTGTTTGTTTAGCATATCCTTTATAGTACGATTTGACCTTTCTATAACTGCCTGACCTGTAGGATTATTTGGTAAACCTGTAATGTGCTTTATATTATAATAAGCAAGAAAACGTTTATTTTTTTAGATACATATGCCAGACCATTGTCTGTCTTTATTTGTGCAGGTATACTCATGATGGCCATAACTTCCAATAACTGTGTTATTACCAAATCAGCCTTTTCTGAGTGCAAGGCAGTTGCCCATTGAAAAACCTGAATATGTGCCTATGGTGTGGTGTACATATTTTAATTTTTCAAATTCCATAATGTGGAACACATCCATCTGCCAGATCTCATTCCTTTGAGTACCCTTTGGGCTACTCCCTGCAGGCAATGGTGTTTGATTATAGAAAGAACAAGTAGGGAACCTCTTTATAATCTCCTTTGCTTGTTTCCATGTAATAGAAAACTCTTTCTTTAAAGATTTGCTATTGATGTGATTTTTTTAAATGAAATTCTGAGGCCTGCAACACGCTTCCAATCAATAACTGATCACTTTCTGCATTACCTTGTGCTAGAGGACCTGGCAGACCCAGTAGTGCAAGGCACTATAATTTCTGCTGGGTCTATACCTGCTAGTAGATGAAGTCTCAGTTTATCTTTTATAATTAATTCAGAGACCTTTTCCACATAA
Organism: Ondatra zibethicus; assembly: GCA_004026605.1. NCBI lineage: Eukaryota > Metazoa > Chordata > Mammalia > Rodentia > Cricetidae > Ondatra > Ondatra zibethicus. The sequence goes on from PVIU01029339.1 coordinate 17,224, forward strand.
ACTTTTAATTTTTTACTTGGTTTATGTGGTATAAAGATTCATTCTAAAATAATATCTTCTCTCTGCATTAAAATTCCCACAGGAGAATTTCTGGAAGGCAATATGACTAGAATCCAACTAAGATTTGGATTCACTTATCCATATGTGCCTCCTGTAATTTTTTCTCAACCATTGTCAGTTCCTTTTCTGCTTCAGCTGTTAATTCTCTGGGACTATTCAAATCTTTTTTTTTTTTTAAAGAAAGACATTTATTCAGTGTCATGATCAGACTATTAAATTTAGCAATCAACAGCATGGGTGAGAAAAGGTCTACAGTAAAACCCTTCGTTGGAAGGCTTTACACTTTCCACAGAACAGACACTAAAATAACCTGTTATACAATTAGTCACAAATACAGTCCTGGAGTTGTTCTGCCCACACAATGAGTATTGTCTAAACCATGTCTTCTTTGTAGCAGCTAGGCCCTGCCACCACT
>PVIU01029340.1:0-17550 GCA_004026605.1 Ondatra zibethicus
GTAAAGTGGAAAGACAAAAAAGTCAGTATACAAACCTAGCACCATTTTCATACCACAGTAACGTATGTTCTGGAACAGAACTAAGGAGGCAGCCCTGTGCCAGCCAGAGGTGATAGCTCACACCTGTAATATACCAGCCCTCGCAAAGTTGGACCAGAAGGAAGGACTGCCACAAATTCAGGGTCAGCCTGGGCTACGCAGTGAGTCCCAAGTAAGTGGATGCAGAGGGAGGCCCTTTTGGCAGACATAGAGAGGAAAGAAGCAAACGAATGAACACTAAAATTTTGTTAGTTCCAGGGTAATCAAAGCAATCTTGAAGAAAACACCTCACTCCAAATCACACTCCAGAGCTGGCGGTGTAAACACTTGCAGAGTCTGCCCCTTGGGAAGCTGGGGTGAGGGGCTGTGAGTTTGAGGCCCACCTAGACTACGCAATACATCTCAAGCTCGCCTGGCCTGTGAGACTAGGATAGATGGGTACAGGAACTAGCTGTCTAACTCACTAACTGTAAAGCTATAGTGATTCTAACAGCATGATGTTAGCTGAAAACCCAACACAAAGACCCATGGAACAGAAGAGAGAGCCCAGAAATTAATCTGTGATCAAACAGCCACCTGAGTTTTGACAAAGGTGCCAAGAATATACGATGGAGAGAAGATAGTGTCTTTGATAAGCTGCTGTCATAGTTGGTTATACATATGCAAAAGATCCCCCTTCCCTCCCCTGCTTAAGTCATCTGAAAATGGATGAAGTCCTGAGGGTTAGCCTGGAACTATGACAACAAGAGGACAGGAAAAGCCTCAAGACATTAGTCAGCAAAGGCAATGGCTGGCTTCAACAGGACTCCAAAAGCTCGGACCAAAGGAAAAAATGGACATGTGGGACTCTCTCAGATGAAGAGATGTCTATAAAGTCAAGGAGACCACCAACAGAGTTGACAGCCAGCCTGGAGAGTGAGGCGTGCCCATCAGCTGTTCTTCCAGCAGGGGCCACATCCAGCATACATAGGAGCCCAGAAAGCTGAATACCACAAAAGCAATGTAATTAAAAAATGGGCTGTAGAACCAAAGCAGAGAACAGAGAGACAGTCAACACACAAACACACACACACACACACATCTCATCAGGGAAACACAAGTCAAAGCACCATGAGATATCATTTCACCCCCAGCAATGACCATTGTCAGATGAAAGAATAGCCAATGCTGGATCCAGAGGGGTGAGTGTGTGCCCGCCAGGCTGGAGGGTCCCTGGAAGGGAGTGCAGGGCATCTCCAGTTCCTGCTGCAGGGGCTTCTTTGTCCCACACGACCCTGCACCTTCTCCCCCCCAAGTTCGCCCTTTCCTCTGCGGGGTCCTTGGACCACCAGAAGTCCCTGTTCCTCTACTGAGGAGATAGATTCAGAGGGAGTCATTAGATCCACCAGCACAACCGGCTCCAGTGCAGAGGAGCCCTAAGAGAGGGCAGACCAAGAAAATTCCCCAAGTACACAGTCAGTCACAGCAAAGATTGGATCAAGACGCCAAGACTCTCCTGGCTGCATTTGAAGGAAGAGATGGGCAGGCGCTGATGCAGGAATTCCTCCAACAACATGAAAAGCATCATGACAACACCAGAATCAGTGAGCATGCAACAAGAAGACTTGAACACCCTATTCCAGAAGTAGAAGAAATCGACTTTAAATGTAATATTATGAAAATAATAGAGGCCCTTAAACAGGATGTGAAAAACTCCTTTAAAGAAATGGAGAAGATAAACAAAAAGGCAGAAGCTCTCAAAGATACCCCCCCCCCAAAAAAAAACAAGAAAAAGCAATCAAACAGGTAATGGAAACAGTTCAAGAATTGAAAACTGAAATGGAGGTAATGAAGAAAACACAAACTGAGGGAAGGCTGGATATGGAAAATCTGGGTAAATGAACAGGAACTACAGAGACAAGTATAGCCAACAGAATACAAGAGATAGAGGAAAGAATCTCAGACGCTGAAGATACTATAGAGGAAATAAACTCATTGATTAAAGAAAACAACAAATCCAAAAATTCTTAACACAAAACATCCAGGAAATCTGGGACACCATGAAAGGACCAAACCTAAGAATAATAGGGGTAGAAGAAAGAGAAGAATTACAGCTCAAAGGCCCAGAAAATATATTCAACAAAATTATAGAAGAAAACTTTCCCAACCTAAAGAAGGATATTCTTATGAAGGTACAAGAAGCATACAGAACACCAAATAGACTGGATCAAAAAAAAATCCCCTCGTCATAATAATCAAAACACAAAACATACAGAATAAAGAAAGAATATTAAGAGCTGCAAAGGAAAAAGGACAAGTAACATATAAAGGTAAACCTATCAGAATTACACCTGACTTCTCAATGGAAACCATGAAAGCCAGAAGGTCTTGGATAGATGTGTTGCAGACACTAAGAGACCACGGATGCAAGCCCAGACTACTATACTCAACAAAGCTTGCATTCACCATCGATGGAGAAAAGATATTCCAGGACAAAAACAGATTTAAACAACACGTAGCCATAAACCCAGCCTTACAGAAAGTACTAGAAGGAAAATCACAACCCAAGGAACCAACAACACCCATAATAACACAGGCATCTGACAACCCTCCACCAGTACAACTAAAATGAGGGAAACACACAAACACTACCAACAAAAAAATAACCGGAGTTAAAAACCGCTGGTCATTAATATCACTTAATATCAATGGACTCAATTCACCTATAAAAAGGCACAGGTTAAGAGAATGGATACGAAAGCAGGATCCAACATTCTGCTGTTTACAAGAAACACACCTCAACCTCAAAGACAGACACTTCCTCAGAGTAAAGGGTTGGGAAAAGGTTTTCCAATCAAATGGACCTAAGAAACAAGCAGGTGTGACTATACTAATATCTAACAAAATTGATTTCAAACTAAAATCAATCAGAAGAGATGGTGTAGGGCTCCACGGTGCCTCCAGGTTACAAGCACGCTGGCTTAGAGCCGGGGCACCATTTGCTGTACTTTTCCGGACTTAGTGGACAACTCCTGCGCCTGCGCTTTCCTATGAAAGGTATCGTATGACTTGACCAATCCGGTCATCATACGATCGCGCCATACCGACTTGAGCCTATCGGGCGATGACACTTCAGGGCTTTGTTCGGCACTGCTTATAAGCGAGCCGCGCCTGGGATCGTGGTCCTTTTGCCTCTCTCATTTCTAAAGTGTGTGTCCCAATAAAGTGTGATCTGAGAAGAATCCTGTTGTAGTCGTCTCTTCTGCTGGTGGACGCGACACGCTACAAGATGGAGAAGGACACTTTATACTCATAACAGGAACAATCCATCAGGAGGAAGTCTCAATCCTGAATATCTATGCCCCTAATGTAAAAGCACCCACATATGTAAAAGAAACATTACTGGATCTCAAAGCACACATCAAACCCCACACTCTAATAGTAGGAGATTTCAACACTCCTCTCTCACCAATGGACATATCAACCAAAAAGAAACTTAACAGAGAAATAAGAGAACTAACAGATGTAATGAATCAAATGGACTTAACAGACATCTATAGAACATTACACCCAAACAGAAAAGAATATACCTTCTTCTCAGCATCTCATAGAACTTTCTCTAAAATTGATCACATAATCGGTAACAAAGCAAACATCCACAGATACAAAAAAATTGGAGTAACCACCTGTGTACTATCGGATCACCATGGAATAAAGTTAGAATTCAACAACAATTCTACCCCCAGAAAGCCTACAAACTCATGGAAAGTGAACAGTCAACTGCTGAACCACCCCTGGGTCAAGGAAGAAATAAAGAAAGAAATTAAAGTCTTCCTTGAATTCAATGAAAATAAAGACACAACATACCCAAACCTATGGGACACTATGAAAGCAGTGCTAAGAGGAAAGTTCATAGCACTTAGTGCCCACATAAAGAAAACGGAGAAAGCTCACATTAGAGACTTAATAGCACAGCTGAAAGCTCTAGAAAAAAAAGAAGCAGTCTCACCCAGGAGGAGTAAAAGAATGGAAATAAAAAAACTGAGGGCTGAAATCAACAAAATAGAAACAGAAAACAATCCAAAGAATCAATAAAACAAAGAGCTGGTTCTTTGAGAAAAATCAACAAGATTGACAAACCCCTATCCAAACTAATCAAACGGTGGAGAGAGAACACGCAAATTAATCAGAAATGAAAAGAGGGACATAACCAGAGACACAGAGGAAATTCAGAGAATCATTAGATCTTACTACAAAAGCCTGTATGCCACAAAATTGGAAAATGTAAAAGAGATGGACTTTTTTAAGATAAGTACCATATACCAAAATTAAATCAAGACCAGGTGAACAACTTAAATAGACCTATAAGTCGCAAGGAAACAGAAGCTGTCATCAAAAACCTCCCTACCAAAAAAAGCCCAGGACCAGATGGTTTTAATGCAGCATTCTACCAGAACTTCCAAGAAGAGCTAATACCTATACTCCTTAAGGTGTTTCACAAAATAGAAACAGAAGAGTCATGCCAAATTCCTTTTATGAAGCTACAATTACCCTGATACCAAAACCACACAAAGAGAATTACAAACCAATCTCACTCATGAACATTGATGCAAAAATTCTCAATAAAATACTGGCAAACCGAATCCAAGAACAAATCAAAAAAATTATCCATTATGATCAAGTAGGCTTCATCCCAGAGATGCAGGGCTGGTTCAACATACGGAAATCTATCAATGTAATCCATCATAGAAATAAAGTGAAAGAAAAAACCATATGATCATTTCATTAGATGCTGAAAAAGCATTTGACAAAATTCAGCACCCCTTTATGATAAAGGTCTTGGAGAGATTAGGGATGCAAGGTTCATACCTAAATATAATAAAAGCAATATACAGCAAGCCGACAGCTAACATCAAATTAAATGGAGAGAAACTTGAAACCTTTCCACTAAAATCAGGAACAAGACAAGGCTGTCCACTCTCTCCATACCTCTTCAATATAGTGCTGGAAGTTCTAGAAATAGCTATAAGAGGACATAAGGAAATCAAGGGGATTAAAATTGGAAAGGAAGTAGTCAAACTTTCGTTATTTGCAGATGATATGATAGTGTACATAAGCGACCCCAAAAACTCTACCAAAGAACTCCTACAGTTGATAAATACCTTCAGTAATGTGGCAGGATACAAGGTCAACTCCAAAAAATTGGTAGCCCTCCTATACACAAAGAATAAAGAAGCAGAGAGGGAAATCAGAGAAACATCACCTTTCACAATAGCCACAAATAACATAAAGTATCTTGGAGTAACTCTAACCAAGGAAGTGAAAGATCTATTTGGCAAGAACTTTAAGTCTTTGAAGAAAGAAATTGAAGAGGATACCAGAAAATGGAAGGATCTCCCATGCTCCTGGATTGGTAGGATCAACATAGTAAAAATGGCAATTCTACCAAAATCAATCTATAGATTCAATGCAATCCCCATCAAAATCCCAACAAAATTCTTCACAGAACTTGAGAGAACAATAATCAACTTTATATGGAAAAACAAAAAGCCCAGGATAGCCAAAACAATTCTATACAATAAAAGCACTTCTGGAGGCATTACCATCCCTGACTTTAAACTCTATTACAGAGCTACAGTAATGAAACAGCTTGGTATTGGCATAAAAACAGAGATGTTGACCAATGGAATCAAATCAAAGACTCGGATATTAACCCACAAACCTATGAACACCTCATATTTGACAAAGGAGCTAAAATTATACAATGGAAGAAAGAAATCATCTTTAACAAATGGTGCTGGCATAAAAGGATGTCAACCTGTAGAAGAATGAAAATAGATCCATATCTATCACCATGCATAAAACTCAAGTCCAAATGGATTAAAGACCTCAATATAAATCTGACCACACTGAACCTGATAGAAGAGAAAGTGGGAAGTACCTGCAATACATGGGCACAGGAGACCACTTTTTATGTAAAACCCCAGTGGCACAGACAGTAAGAGCAACAATGAATAAATGGGACCTCCTGAAACTGAGAAGCTTCTGTAAAGCAAAGGACACAGTCATTAAGACAAAAAGGCATCCTACTGAATGGGAGAAGATCTTCATCAACCCCACATCAGACAAAGGTCTGATCTCCAAAATATATAAAGAACTCAAGAAACTAGACATTAAAATTCTAAATAACCCATTTAAAAAATGGGGTAATGATCTGAACAGAGAATTCTCAACAGAAGTTCAAATGGCCAAAAGATACTTAAGGTCATGTTCAACTTCCTTAGCAATCAGGGAAATGCAAATCAAAACAACTTTGAGATACCATCCTACACCTGTCAGAATGGCTAAAATCAAAAACACCAAGGATAGCCTATGCTGGAGAGGATGTGAAGTAAGGGAACACTCATCCACTGCTGGTGGGAATGCAAACTTGTGCAACCACTTTGGAAATCAGTGTGGCGGTTTCTCAGGAAATTGGGAATTAACCTACCTCAGGATCCAGCAATACCACTCTTGGGAACATACCCAAGAGATGCCCAAACATACTACAAAAGCATTTGTGCAACTATGTTCATAGCAGCATTTTTTGTAATAGCCAGAACCTGGAAACAACCTAGGTGCCCCTCAATGGAAGAATGGATCAAGAAAGTGTGAAATATGTACACATTAGAATACTACTCAGCGGTAAAAAACAATGACATCTTGAATTTTGCATGCAAATGGATGGAAATAGAAAACACTATCCTTAGTGAGATAACCCAGACCCAAAAAGATGAATATGGTATGTACTCACTCATTAGTGGACTCTAGCCATAAACGAAGGACATTAAGCCTATAGTTCACAAGCCTAGAGAAGCCAGATAGCAAGGTGAACCCAAAGAAAAACATATATAGATCCTCCTGGAAACTGGAAGCAAACAAGATAGCAGGGCAAAAGTTGGGAGCACGGGGGTGAGGGTAGTGGTGGGGGTGGGGAAAGGGGAGAGGGGGAAGGAGAAGGGAGAAGGGAAGGACTGGGGAGAGCTTGGAGGAGTGAGAGGGTGGAGATGGAGGAAGGGCAGATATTGGAGCAGGGAATTCGATATCTACATTAAGGGAGCCATTTTAGGGTGGGCAAGACACTTGGCTCTAGAGGGAATCCCAGGTGTCCATGGGGATGTCCCCAGCTATGTTCTTGGGCAGCAGAGGAGAGGGTGCCTGAACTGGCCTTGTCCCATAGTCACACTGATAAATATCTTGAATATCACCGTAGAAATTTCATCCGATGGATGGAGATACAGAGAACCACAGCCACATCAGAGCAATTGACTGAGCTCCCAAGGTCCAGTTGAAGAGCAGAAGGAGGGAGAAGATAAGCAGGGAAGTCAGGACCGGGAGGGGCTGGTCCACCCACTGAGACAGTGTGCCTGATCTAATGGGAGCTCACCAAATCCAGCTGGACGGGGACTGAATGAGCATGTGATCAAACTGGACTCTAAATGTGGCTGCTAGTGGGGACGGACTGAGAAGCCATCGATAATAGCACTGGGACCTGTCTCTTCTGCATGTACTGGCTTTTTGGGACCCTAGTTTACTTGGATGCACACCTTACTAGGCTGGGATGGAGGGGGGAGGGCCTTGGACTTCCCCCAGGGTAGGGTTCCCTGCCCTCTCTTAAGGATGGAGGGGGAGAGAGGAGGATTAGTGGGGGAGCGGGAGGGGAATGGGAGAAGGGGAGAAAGGGTCAATTTTTAAATGGAAAAATAAAAAATAAAAAACAAACAAAAAAAAAGAATAACCAATGCTGTAGCGATATGGAGGGAAGGAAACTCGTGCACAGATGAGGGGATATAAGCTATCATGGCCATTGTGGGAAACTAGAAATCAAACTATCATAGTATCCAACAGCCCTGCTAGTATCCGAGACAGAGGACGCTGTTATCCAAGGGAGGCGGAAGATACCTGCACCTCTGTGCTTCTTACAGTAGTATTCTCAATGACTAACACAAAACCAGCCCAGATTACCATTAGCAGAGGAAGGATTAAAAGCATGTGAGATAGATACATGTATATACACATGGAATACTATTTGGTTATAAAAATGAAACCATGTCATTTGTAGCAGCATAGATATTAACTAGAGGACAATGAGTTAAGTAAAATAACCCAGACAGAGAAAGATAAACACAACATGTTCTCACTCATTTGTGGGGAGTCTAAATCACTCTCACCGGAAGAGTGGTCACCGAGGGCTGAGGAGGGAGTGTGGGCTAGAAAGAAATCTAAGGGCTGGAGCACTGGCTTGGCAGTAGTGGATGCATTGTGCCATGGCAGAGGATCTGGGTTTTGCCAGAATCCATGTTGGGCATTCAAACTGCCTGCAACTCAGGTTCTAGGGAATCCAACACCCTCTCCTGGCCTTCAGGGGTACCCACACATGGCATACACACATGCACACACACACAAAAAGGAATTACATCCAGAACTTCTTTAATACATGGCTGATTTTGAGAGCACTGTGCTCCCTGGCATACTTAGAAATGATTGTGAGAGTGTGCAATACTTAGTGTTGGAAGAAACAGTTGTGTGTCCCTGATTTCCCTATCATCCGTTAGTTACATGTACTGAGTAACTTCAGTGTTCCTCATAAAGATGCACAAATACTATGTCTAAATTTTTAAAACCTGTGCGTTAATAGCATGGTATCTACATATGTCTCTCTTTAGGCCACTGTGCTTTAGACCCATAGTCCGAGTCTGAAGTTAAGCGCCAGCAGGCCCACCTGTCAGGATCCCCATTAGCCCAGCTGTCCCTAACATTCTCCTCTAGCTGCTGCCTCCCATCAGGTCACTGGAAATGAGTTCGGTCTGGGACGGTTAATGTGTGGACTCCCTTGACTGCACACATAAGAACAGTACTGTGGGTCACAACCTGTAACTAAGATGGAGGAATGCTGAGGGACCTACCAGGAGTCTAGTGTGACTATGACGATTACACTACAATGTCCCCCAAACAAAATCCACTAACTCCAAAACTGTTCTAAGCTAAAGTTAAGTTGTTTTTAAAGGAAAATCTCAGCCAGGCCATTCTTAGATTGCTTAAAGGCCCCACGTCTACCTTGAACTCCAAAGACATAAGAGAAGTATTTCTGGCAGGAATGGAGCCCCTTGCTTCTGGTGACAAGTCTCCAAGGCTTGCTGAGCCCAGCAAGGTCTTTAGGGCCAGCCATAGCTTTGGGAAGGGAATACAAGCTTATCTACACACAGGCCCATGGCCAAGACTGAGGCTAACATGGAGCTGTCCCACAGCCCTGACATAGGAGACACACCACGTCTCCCTGATCAAACTACAGGGCAGGGCCAGGTGGCCTTCGCCTCTGTCCCTCCTGTGAAGAGATCACCTTGCTGGTTTCCAAGATAGAGCTACATCTTTGGGAGGCCAAACCCTGGACAAATTTAATAATCTTCAGTTCAGAGGGCCCTGCTAGGGACAGAGGGCGATAAGAGAAAATAGATGTCCATTTGACCCTGTGCAAAATAATCTCTAATGGGATCCTTGCCCATCTCCTCTTCCTGCTAACACTGCATGACCCAGAGAATCAGGAGAGGCTCCAAGGCCCCTTGGGGGAAATGTCCTCAAGCACAGACCCAAAATAGCTTGGAGCTGTGCCCATAGCTCTAACGTCACCCCCTCAGACCTTGACAAGGATTACCATGTAACAGAGATTCCCCTAGTATCAGCAAGTGGAAAACCATAGGCCAATGAACTTGTTCAGTTTCCAATCTTATATTTCTGTGTGCACTAAAAGTTCCAAAAACCAAAAGCCATTTAAAATCCTGGTTAAAGGCTGAGACTATAGCTGAATAGGAGGGGGCTTGCCTAGCATATGTGAGGTCTAAGTTCAGTTAGTATGCCTGAAAATAAATGGTGGAGCCTGAGAGATAGCTCAGTGATTTAGAGCACCTGTTGCTCTTGCAGAAGACCTGGGTTTGATTCCTGGTATCTGCATGGTGGCTCACACTGGTCTCTAACTCCACTTCCAAAGGATTCTGGCGCCCTCTTCTGGCCCCCATGGGCATTAGGCATGCACATGGTGCACATACATATATTCAGGCAAAAAAACTCATACATATAAAATAAGTAAAATTTAAAGATTATAAAAATCTTTTCAGTGCTGAGAAGATAGTTCAGTCAATAAAGTACAGTGAGGAGCAAGACAGCTGAGATGGATTGGCAATGTCTGCCTAGGCACAAAAGGGTACAGTCATGGGCACCCAGATGCAATAGGACATCTGTTCATAGAATGTGCCCTGGTAGCTCATCCTGATCATCTGGGACAGCAGGAGCAGCAATGCCATCAGGGCACCCATCTTCTGACAGTTTATTTTAAAGGCCACTGACTTTACAGTATTCTAAACACCAGGCAACAGTGGAAACACATTATGCAGAAATGCTCAGGGACTAAAAGAATTGATTTTGACATGGTCCCGGAAATAAGATGGGGCCATTAAAAAGAGTCCATGAAGTGGTCGGCTTTGAACATATATACACACGAGCAACACTGAATTGACTTAACAGGTTGCATTTATGTGCACCCACATGTACATATGTAACAATAATTAAAAATGAGGCCATGAATCTGAGAGGGAGTCAGGGGACATGGGAGGAGTTGGAGGGGGGCAGGGAATAGAAATGGTGTGAATACATGTAGGAAATTCTCAAAAGAAACTTAATTTAAATTTTAAAAACCAAATGGCAGAAAGGAAAAAAAGAAAAAGCTAGTCAAGAGAAACAAAAGCAAAGAGGCTGCCACAGCAGGGTGTTAAGCAAGAATTACCAGCCCACAGAAATGTAGGTCTATATTGATGATTAAAGCTATGGTAGTTGGGGTGTTTCTCCCAAAGGGCTTTGATTTACTAGCTACGGCTACAGTTAAAAGGGAAGCAAATGTGTGTACACACCAGCTGCAGGTCTGAAAACTAACTGCACAAACTTCGTGTCTAACCTCCCCGCACTGCCCTCTTGGCACTTCACAGTGGGAAAGCCTGCTGCTTTCTGACAGCCAGCCTCCTCCAGGGTCACAGTTCCAAGCGCATGGCCAAGGTTTTATTTCAGAATCTGCCTCCTAGAGTCCCAGAATGCAGGCCCCTGCTGCTGCCTCTCATCTGCCTGCTTACTCCTCCCTGGAGACCCTGCTTCCTACCTTCTAAGGTCTAGCTTGAGGACAGTCAGAGGAGGGAGGCGGTCCTCAGCCCTCTATTCCCCAGGCATGATGCTGCGTTCTGTGTTTGACAGGTTAACCCCCCCACACACACCCGGACTGCGGGAACCTTGGGACACTCCGGTTTTGTACATGTGCTGAAGTCACGGCTGCAGGGAGGGAGGTCTAGGTCAGGTTCTACCATGAGTTTTGGCTCATCTCTCATCCAGTTATAGTCATTCTATTTTTCCTTAAGGACTGGGGAACAATTCTGTCCATTGAGACCCAGGGAATGCTATACTGGGAAGATTTTTCTCCCACTTAAAAAGAGTCACATGTAACAGGTCATTTGTCTATACCTGGATCTTGTTGTCTATAACATAAACTGACATTTACAACCAAGAAAACTCAGGCTGTTGAGACAGCAGCAGGTGGGGATGCCACCTGGGTCCTCACCAATGTTGAACTAGCCACTCAGCTTCTACCTCAGGATGTTTACTTAACTGAAGTAAGAAATGTTCTTTGCAGCAAGAACATTGCAACCCTAACTGTTCTCAAGGTTACTGTCATCCTTATTTCTCAGAGAGACACAAAGCACAGAGAACTCTCAAGTCAAGGACCCAAGGGACACAGGTCATTGTGGGTAGAACAGGGTCTCAGCTCAACAATTCAGCCTTGTCCGATCTGAAACTCTACACCCATCTTTCCTCTCCTTCCGGAGCCCCTACTGAGCCCTGCACAGCTTAATCCACGCTTGCTTCTTAACAGATAAGCAGTCCTTCTGCTCAGCTCCCCAGGAAAGCTCCAAAAATACTGGCAGCAGAGCCTCCAGAAACAGCCACCCACTGGCCACTGAGGACCAATGTCCACCATGGACGCACTAGCAGTCTCTATGATAAACCAGCTTCCACGAGGGAGGGAAGGAAGGTTCATTCTGACATAAGGGGTAGTATTTTGGCTCAAGACTTCAGCCATTTCACTCCATGGCTGCTTGGCTCCATCACTGGTGTAGTGTAGCATGTAACCAGTATGTGGTGGGTGAATCCTGATCCTCCCCAGAGAGCCAGAGAATTAAGTGAAGAAGAGGGAAGCAGAGGCCCCTCATAGTCCCCCTGAGGACATGCTTCCAATAACCTAACCTCTACTGCATCCTAGTAGCATCTAGGCTTGGAACCTAGTCATTAACAAATGAACTTAGATCCAAACTACAACAACCTGGGGCAATGGACAGAAAATTCTGGAAACCTCAACCACTGTGATGCACAACCTGGAACAAGGGGGGGGGGGAATCTAGATTTCTTAACTACTGAGACCTGGCATCCTCACTTTCGGGATACAGGCATCATCTCTCTGCTTTCCATGATTTCAGTTACCTGAAGACAGCCACAGCCCAAAAGCCTAAATTCTCATTGTTCTGAGGAATGCGGTAGACTGCCATGCAGACATGACACCTGGGCTGTGACTTGCCCTTTGTACAATGTATCTGCCATGTATATGCTACTCACCCCGGAGCCACCTAGCAGCAGCCCCAGTTACAAAACTGACTTGTGACATTCCAGTGGTTGTGTTCAAGTAATTTCCATTTTAATTAATAATGACTCCCAAAGGCGGACTGATGATGGCAACCTGGATATGCCCAAAAGATGCTCAAACATGCTTCTTTTGATGGGAAAGTGTAAGTTCTCAATAAGGAAAGCGAAGAGAGCGTGTGCTAAGACCAATAGTAAGGCAGATCTACCTGTGAGACTGCAGGAAAATAGTGCTAATTGTTGTCGGTATCTAACTACCAAGTGATGGTCATGCCAAGTGTAAGTCCTCAGCTGCTCATCTCACATACCCTGATGACGCAGGCTTCTCTCAAGGGACATCACCCTAGGAAGGGATGGGTGCCGCACAGTAAGATACATTTACATGACTTCACAATGAGCCACGATTTAATTACAGTATATTGATCTATTTTGTTAGTAGTTTACCTTCTACTCTGCCTGGTTTATAGATAAAGCTTTACCATACACATGTACATGACAAAAACATAGTCCACAAGAGGACTGATACTATGCTCAGTTTTATCACACATTGGAGACCTTGGGCCATGTCCTCTGAAGTTAAGAAAGGGATGGCTGTAATGAAAAAGGGCTGTGTGTGTGTGTATACGCACACACACACACATCCAATTCTCTTTTACTCAGGTGCAAAGAAGATGTAGATGGCTTCATGCTTGTAAACTGCAAAAGGAATTAAAGCTGGGGCATGATGCTAACTGCACGTGATTCCCCAAGTGCCTGGACCGCCCTCCCACCACCACACCTGCTCCTAATGCATTCATTTCTGGCATTGTATCTTCATCCCACAGAACAACCCAGAGAGGCTGGGAGGGAAAATGACTAAGCAATTACAGATGCTCACCCTTTCAGGTGAGGTAATTAATTAACTGCCGCCAGGTGATGCGGCGCAGCAAGCGGGGAGATGAGAAGCGGACGAAGCTGTGCAATGAGGTGGAAGCCCGACTCGCCCTTGGGGATTTTCTTCCTTTTCAAGCTCTGTGCATAGCAGCTGGACTGGAAAAAAAATCATACAGTTTGTGGGTCTGGCCTTAAATCCTGAGTCCAGGCAAACTAATTAATTTCTGAATTCAACTCCTCGTATGTAAAATGAAGATAAACCAATTATTCTCTCAAGCGAGCAGTGCTCAGTGTGCCGCCAGAGCCCACGTGAATAAGAAGAGCACGCCAGGAGGGACACGGGGAGACCAAGGAGCTCACAGCAGGTGGCCCCTCAGCACGCTCAGCACCCCAACAGGAGGGTGGGGATGTGCCTCTTAAGGGGGAGGTTGGGTCTAGGCTGGGACGTGAAGAATAATTAGGAACTGGCCAGGGTGACAGGAAGAAAGGGCTGTGTGTGGATGGAAGCAGTGAAGGAGCCTTCAGGTAGGACCTAGGGGAAGACTAGTGTGTGCTTCTGAGGAACTGAAGTCAGTTGACAGGCCTGAGGGTTGAGGAGAACATGGAGAGCAATGGTTCTACAGAGGCCAAGAGGATATGCGGACCACTTCCAGGCTAGGGAAGGCACACAGGAGTATAAGCTGGCAGTGATTACTGACATGATCTGATTGGCTGTCTGTGGAGGAGCCAGAGGTGGAAGGGGCCAGAAGTAGGCTGACAAAAGAGTGACAGAAAGGGTCAGGAGGCTGGGACGGTGAGAACAGATAAAATCAGTACTCAAGAGCAAGAATCATCGGGTGAGAGATGGGTGTAAAAGAGAAGGGGAGGAGGGAGCCATATCCCATCCCAGCTTTTTGGCTGAAGCAGATGAACGCTACTCACTGTGAAGCTCCGAGGAGCGTTGGAGAGGAAGACAGGAAATTCAAAGTTGGGTGTTGTCAGCCATATCAAACTCTGGAGAGCCCAGAGGAACACACACAAGCCACCTGAATCCCAGCTCCTGACGCAAGCCAGCCAGTGCAGCTGTGGACACTAACTCATCACCTGGCACCAGGGAAACGAGAGCTACAGAGGGTGCACCAGAAATGACATACAAGTAGCTCTGGGGCCAGCACCTTCCACTTCCAAGCTCCATAGCTCCTGCCCCGTCTCAGCATGCTAGCTAGCCACATCTCTCCTCCAGGAGCGCCGAGCTCCCGCAGGCTTGGTAACCAGGTTCTGCTGTATCAGAAATGAACCCACTCACAACCATGGTGAAGGGATTGGGGAATTTTCCACGTGCCAGGTGCAGCTGTCCAGGTTCTGTTTATCTTCTCATCTAATTCTCGGAGAAACACATTTTTGCTAACGAAGTTCAGGGTAATGAAGGCAAAAGATTAGGGCTCCTAGGTGTTCGTTCTGATTTAAAAATGTTGTAGACCAGGCATGGTGGTATACACCTTTAATCCCAGCACTCAAGTGGTGGGCAGATTTGAGCCCAGTCTTGTCTACAGAGCAAATTCCAAGACATCCAGGGCTACACAGAGAAACCTGTCTAGAAAGAAAGGATGGAAGGAAGGAAAGGAGGAGGAAGGGAGGGATGGAGGGAGATAGAAAGAGAGAGAGGAAGTGTGTGAAGCCAGATAGTAAGTGGTATATATTTATTACGTTATTCCTTAATTTACATTATGCCATACTTTCCACAATTATTTTTTCATTTTAAAAACAAACCTTCCATATATGATGGTGTGATATATATGTTTAGCTTATTTGTTCAGTTTTTGGAGACAGGATTTCTCTGTGTGGTCCTGGATGTCCTGGAACTCACTCTGTAGACTAAGCTGCTCTCAAACTCAGAGATCTACCTGCCTCCTCCTCCTGAGTGCTGAGATTAAAGGTGTGTGCCACCACTGTCTGGAGATTGTGCACATTTGTAATCTGCACACTTGGGAGTCAGAGGGCTGGGCTACATAGTAAAAATCCTATCACACACACTGAACCTAGTTTGCCACCCAACCATGGGTCTAAAAATAGCTTCTAACACTAAGAAATGAGTGTAAGGTGTCTCTGCTGGCTGTGCTCACCCTGGACCTTCGAGTGCCCTCCTTTAGATTACTCTCATCACGCCCCTGAAGGAGGAACAAAGAGAGAGGGAGCGGAGAAGCGTGAGAATGAGAGCACGGTGGTCAAATGCTCTCCACAGAGAAATGAGCCCAGGAGAAAAGAAGGGCATGTCCAACTTTGTATGTTCTTCTTTAAAAAACAAGACATGATGAAAAAAACCTCCTAAATCAAATCCTGGATAATTGTGAAGAGTTACTGCCATGTTGTCTCGCTCACAGTATATCAATTTATATAATTAATGGAGAGTTCTTCATCAAGAGCCTAATTTCTAGCACCAAACAGACTGGACCAAAAAAAAAAAAAGTCCCCTCACCACATAACAATCAAAACGCAAAACAGAATAAAGAAAGAATATTAAGAGCTGCGAAGAAAAAGGTCAAGTAACATATAAAGGCAGACCTATCAGAATTAAACCCAACTTCTCAATGGAAACCCTGAAAGCCAAAAAGTCCTGGACAGATGTGCTGCAGACATTAAGAGACCACGAATGCAAGTTCAGACTGCTATACCCAGCAAAGCTTTAAATCACCATCGATGAAGAAAACAAGATACTCCATGACAAGACCAGATTTAAACTATACCTATCCATAAATCCAGCCCTACAGAAAGTATTAAAAAGAAAACTCGAACCCAAGGAAGCTAACTGCACCCACAAAAACACAGGCAACAGATAACCTCACACCAGCAAACTCCAAAGAAGGGAAATGCATAAACACTGCCACTGAAAACTAACAGGAATTAACAATCACTGGTCATTAATGTCTCTTAATATCAATGGACTCAATTCAACTATAAAAACACACAAGCTAAGAGAATGGATATGAAAGCAGGATCCATCCTTCTGTTATATACAAGAATCATACCTCAACCTCA
The DNA here is from genome assembly GCA_004026605.1 of Ondatra zibethicus. NCBI lineage: Eukaryota > Metazoa > Chordata > Mammalia > Rodentia > Cricetidae > Ondatra > Ondatra zibethicus. The sequence goes on from PVIU01029340.1 coordinate 16,615, forward strand.
CAGACAGACAACACCTCAGAGTAAAGGGTTGGGAAAAACTTTTACAATCAAATGGACCTAAGAAACAAGCAGGTGTAGCTATCCTAATATCTAACAAAATAGACTTCAAATTAAAATCAATCAAAAGAGATGGAGAAAGACATTTTGTACTCATCAGAGGAACAATCCATCAAGATGAAGTTTGAATCTTGAACATTTATGCCCCAAATACAAGAGCACTCACATATGTGAAAGAAGCATTTCTAAAGCTTAAATCACATGTCAAACCTCACACACGAATAGTAGGAGACTCTCCCCAGTAGACAGGTCAACCAGAAAGAAACTTAACAGAGAAATAAGAGAACTTACACATGTTACGACTCAAATGGATTTAACAGACATCTATAGAACATTTCACCCAAAAACAAAAGAATATACCTTCTTCTCAGCACCTCATGGAACCTTCTCTAAAACTGACCATATACTCAACAAAGCAAACCTCAACAGATACAAAAAAATTGGAATAACCTCCTGTATCTTATCTGATCAGTATGGTTTAAAGTTAGAATTTAACAACACTAATCGCAGAAAGTCTACAAATTCATGGAAATTGAACAGTGCTCAATTGAACCACCCCTGGGTCAAGAAAGAAATAAAGAAATAAAATACTTCCTAGAATTCAATGAAAACGAATGCACAACATAACCAAACCTATGAAAGATGTGTTAACAGGAAAGTTCATAGTACTAAGTGCCTGCATAAAGAAAATGGAGAAATCCCATGCTAGGTACTTAACAGCTCATCTGAAAGCTCTAGAACAAAAAGAAGCAGACTCACCCAGGAGGAGTAGATGACAGAAAATAGTCAAATTGAGGGCTGAAATCAATAAAATAGAACAAAGAAAACAATACAAAGAATCAATGAAACAAAGACTGGTTCTTTGAGAAAATCAACAAG
>PVIU01029341.1:0-17702 GCA_004026605.1 Ondatra zibethicus
TATTCCACACTTTCTTGATCCATTCTTCCATTGAGGGGCACCTCGGTTGTTTCCAGGTTCTGGCTATTACAAATAATCCTGTCACTATTATTTTGTACCTGTATCAGTTTGCTTCTTGGTATCGGTGATAAAATGCTAGCCAAAACCCTTTTGGGAGGAAAGGCCTTATATATATGGCTTACTCTTTCATGGAAAAATCTATCACAGAGAGAAGCTAACGCTGGACCTTGCATGTAGGAGCATTGCATTCCGTATTGTTGGACAGAATCTCAGCCATGTTCCTGATGCAAGGTGTCCAAAAGATGACAATGAGGGACAAACGCGGGATATATAAAGGAAGGAGGAGTCAAAGGCATGAGCGTCAGGATTAAGGTTGGCAATGTGCCAGAGGGGTGGCACCGTGCCCTTACATGACTGGCTGTTCTGTTCTCTGCATAGATCCTGCTGACTGCAGGTGTGTTTTCCTAGGATAGTGCCATACTGCCTTTGCAGATCATGAAGCCCCCTAAATAAGCAAGACTCAATAATTTGCCTTTCTTGTCTTCTCATGGGCACTTGTGGAGAAAGGCAGAAAAAAAAAAACACCACTATTCTTTTTGCAATATTTCTTACTGTCTTTGGTCCTTCTTTACTAAAATTCCCAGAGATGGAGAGTTAGGGAGAAAGTGGACATATCTAGAAATGAAACAGTAAAACAGAGAGAGTTATATGAGGTACTAGCAAAACCACACTTGAGGCTTTAATAGAAATTCCTAATATTCAAGTACAAAGTATAGTAACATAAATCCCATAATTATGTGATTAAACATTGAGTTCATTCAGCATCTTACATTGGAATTTATTACTGGTATTTAAAAATGTAGAATTATACGTTAAAATTTACATGCCTATAACTTATTTTTATCTCATTACTTTTATAAGGAAATATGGCATAATTAAAACTTTTCTCATGAAAAATTGAGAAAGACTGTAAGGAAAGAAAATAATTAAATTTTTACATGTTCGAAGTCATATTCTACTTATTTATAAATGAGGGGTTCTTATATTAGTCACTTTTGACCGTGTTGAAAGTTTCCCATGGAAATGCAAATAAATGAAGAAGTATTTATTGAGCTTCTGTCTTCAGAATGTGACTCAATTACATTCAGTCTGGGGTGAGGCATCACATCGAAGCAGAGAGGCAGAGATGAGCATATTTGCTCACCTCACGACAGTTCAAATCAGAAATAAATACTGTGGAGGATACAGTATTCCAAAGTGCCTCGCATGAAGTCCAATTTCTTCAACCATGCTCCACTTTTTAACAGGCTATTCCATTATTATCAGATTATCTAATGATTTAGTTGAATCTCTCATGATCCAATAATGGGTCAAACGCAGAACCCACCAGCTGGAAATCAAAAGTTTAGCATGCAAGTATTACATGAGACATCTTATACCCAAACTATAGCTGCACCATATATTCATTCTGTCATATTGTCTCATGTAGGAAGCCTGACATTTCCACTGAGACTACAAAAACCAGGTCTACTCTACTCTGACCATGATCACTTACAGCCAGTGAGTAATTTTGAAAAGAATCAGATTATCTTCATGTTCTTAATATCTTGTATTGATTTGGTTGTAAATTATTCTTGCAAATTATCTCACTGTATTGTAGGCAATCACAGACTTCAACATTCCCAAACCTTTTTTTAATTCTTCAGAGACATATTAATAGCATATAGGCATAGTATCCTCATTGATGCATATAAACTCTGATTAATGGACTCATTAACATCGCACTCTCTGTGATCAAGCTAGCATCTTCAAATTTAAATTGTGGGAGTGGAATATTCATATTATTGTCACCAAACCAAATTATAGATTTGGTTCTTCCTTAGACTATGACATATTTCCCAAGTGTTATTGATAGAAATCAGAAGTACTGACGCTGTCTAAACTAATATATCTTTCTAGATCCAAGTATCACGTGATCAGTAGTTTTATAGACTGTCTGTTGTGCACTCTTCACTCTGCTGCTAAGGGAATCTGGGCCTATAGAGGTTGCTTATAGTATAAACACAGAGAAAAATATTAAAAAGTAAAATCCACCAATCCATAGTGATTGTCAAACTAATAACTGCTAAACAACAGTAGTCAAAACCTTTAGCCTGTAACTGTAGTCCATGGGAAACTTTATGTAACTGTAACAGAGTACTCACTGTAAAATTTAATGATTGAAGGAAAGACTTAAACATTGAGCATTTTTAAAAGAAAGAAGTTTATACTCTTAGTTCGTGAATGATCATTACAACAGGACATTGACAAAGAAGAATCATAACATTTGAAAACCAGTGATCACTGATGGACACAATTGCTGTAACTGATGCTCAAGACTCAGCGACATGATGTCCATTCCTGTTACATCAAAGCATCACTTCACATTGCAAATTCATGATGGATGGGATCAATTTTAACCATGTTAGCGACTGGTCACATTTTATGCATCTTCTACTATTGGCCAACATGATGACCACTGAAGGGATTCTTCAAAAAACACTCAGAAAAATCTTATTCTGTGCCTCAGATCTAACTTTTCAATTAGAGTAATTCAGATGACAAATGAGCAAAATGTATGAGAAGACTGAAATCATAAAGATATACTATTCTAGAATGTATTCAATAGTATAACACCATGGATAAAAGCAAACAAACAGAAACAACAAATACACAGTCAATTCTTCGTGTTACTTTGTATTGGTGCCATATTTTGTGTAAAAGTTGCCCATCAGAAAGCATAGCCAATGGTACAATATCATTCTTGATGGAGGCTATTCATAAAAATATTATAAAAGTTATTTAGTTGATAACAATATGCAGCTGAAATTAGATTTTAGATCGTTAGAGAATTGATTACTTTACAAGGACTAAAAAGGACATAGTGGCTATATGATAAAGAATGAATCATTCCCTACATACTTGGTAAGCTTTATAATTGTTATGCCTTAAAATACTTCTGTAACAAGCATGAGCATATGGATCCAATACAGCAAAATATTAGAAGCTAGTAAATCTTACTGATATTCTGTAAGAGATCATTTACTGTGTTTTATATGCATACATAAAAGAACCATTACAAAAATTTTATACCTAACAAAATTTGCATTGCTGTTAACTTGTCAATTAATTACATTTCTATTTAAAACTGATATTTGATTGAGGTGTGATTATCAATATAAATTTTAGATCAAGCTTATCTCATTTTGTTTAAATATTACTGAATTTATGAAAATGAATACCCCAAAGTCAAAGCCAGAAAACCTACCAACTCTGCTAATTCACAGACCGTTGTTTTCTGGAATAAAGCAAGTGTTTCTAAAATATGTTAACTGGTTTTGAAAAGAAGATTGGAATACACATAATGTTCTATCAATTTAACACCATACCATTTTGAAAAGTCTTTAAGAATTTTATTTATGATGCTAAGAAGAAGCTTGAGAAATGGAGAATGGACTTCAATCCAGAAACTGTAAGATCCCTTCCATTAATCAGGGCTTCCCTAAGAATATTTCTGAATATAGGAGGAGAAAAAAAGGCTGTGGAAGAGACTTGCAAATGGCTCAGCAATGCAGTGGTCTGAAAGGAAGTCAGTAAAGGAAACCCTACCTCTGACACAACTTCTCCAGCCAGATATCACTCCATGTATACATGTATTTAAAGCATTCCAAAGATGTTTCCTAGTAACAATGACTTACTCCTGAATAATTAAACAAAAGCAATACATTTTTCATGTTGCAAGATTCTGTTCATTTCCAAGAAGAAAGCTTGAAAATTGTGTTAAAAGGCCGAAAATCCCTTTCTTTAAAATAAGAGGTATAACATGTGACATAAATCTTACAACATCAAAGAAGACAATATTCCAGTTTCTTGGTTACAACTGTTGTAAATATAGGCCTGCAGGAAGGCAAGGGCTTTATTAGTTTCTGGTTCTAAAGCGTTTCTGATTATGCAGACTGGCCCCTGTCCATCTGCTGCCCATGTGTGTCTTTGTGTGTGTTTCTTTAGATAAAAAACTGTTGCTGGAAAATAAAACATGAGTCAAAAGAAAAATATAGAAGTTACATATAGGAAAGATATTACTCCAGGAAAATAAATGTTACTCAGAGATAGCAATCCAAGTATTTTAGTAGGTAAATATCAGAGTTCAAGCACACTGAGCTATTACACCTATAGATTTATTTGCATATTACAACCCTCTGAATATAAACAGTCTCGGTCTATGAACCTGGGATGCCTCTTACTTTATTTAACTTTCAGTAACGTTTTGTAATGCTCAACGTCTTCTATTTCCTGTTTAAATTAATTTCCATGTAGTTAATTTTTCATCATTTGTGTTTTATTAGTTCTTCAAGAATTTCATATAAAAAAATTTAATCATTCTCACCCCAAACTATTGACATATCCTACACTCCTTAACACATCTCCTCAATGTTTTGTCATCTTGTGCCTCAAGTCTTAAAATCAATGAGAAAATGATTGCCCATTTCTGTGGAATAATATCACCACTGCAACAGCAGGAATGCTTTTTCCAAACTTTATGAGAAAGCAAAATATATCATAGCTCTCTGAAGATTCAAAGTTAATTCCACAAATGAAAGAAACAAGAAAGTATTTATGTTTCTCGTTATGGATTACTTCACTCAGAATAAGTATATCCTGCTCCATTCATTTAGCTGTAAATTTTATATTTTTATTTTTCTTAACAGTTGGATAACAGGCTATTTTGTATATATACTGTATTTCCATTGTCCATTTCGACTGATTGATATCTAGTCTCTTTCCATTTCCTGACCATGTGACTAGAGAGGCAATGAGTGTAGATTAACTCAAAGAAAAATATTTTCTAAATATCCTTTATGTGCTGTTAATTTCAAGTGTATAGATGCATAATGGATTCATGGTACAGTTGAGTTTTTTAAAATGTATCCTTGAAGAGCACTCAGTAATTTTCCATTGCTCTGAAAAGATACCATGACCAGGCACCTTATAAAAGGGAGATTCCATTGGGGCCTTGCTTATATTTTCAGGGGGAGAGTCTATCAGTGGTGATCATGCAATAGGTAGAATCCATAGCTGAGCTTACATGTTTAGACAACAGCTATTCAGCAGAGAGAGGGAAAATGTGAGAGAGCATGCTAACTTGGAAGTATGGAGAGCGCACATGTCTCCCCTGCTCCAGTTATGTACTTCCTCCAAAAAGACCACACCTCCTAACATTTTCCAAACACTTCCACCAACTACAAATCAAGCTTCAACAGTCAGGCAATGGTGGCAGTCACCTTTAACCTCAGCACTTGGGAAGCAGAGACAGGTGGATCTCTGTGAGTTTGAGCCCAGCCTGGTTTACAGAAAGAGTTCCAGGACAGGCTCCAAATGTGCTCAGGGAAACCCTATCTCTAAAACCAAAGTCTCTCACTCTGAACATTGCTTGACTGTATTTGTTCCCATCTTTCCAAAAGGAAGCTTTTCCAATGATGGCTGAGCAATACACTGATTTTTGAGTAGAATGGTATGTCATATAGGCGTCATTTTTATATCTTCATACCTTTATCTTCTACATCCCTTCATTATCTAGTGTCTGGTTCTTGGCCACTCAGTAATTATAGGGAATGTGTTCCATTTCATAGAGTGGGACTTAATTCTGGTCAAATAGTGGTTGGTTACTCCTACAAGGTTTGTGCCAGTATTGCCCCAGTGTATCAACACAAAGGTCACCAGATCAAAAGATTTATAGCTTGTTTGGTGTTAACAGTTATCTTTTGATGATTTGAAATGTGCCTTCAATATAATGAATCATAGTATATAAGGAGTGAAGGCACCAGGTTAGTATTTCTGTATTCAATGAGTTGAATACTTGTCTTCAACAGTTTGACCCTTACTGTCAGTTTAGGGTAGCTAATAGCCTTGTAAAAGTCTTGGCTTGTTTGGGGGTCCCAATGGGACCCCTTTGGCCAACCACCCTATTATATGTAACCCATTCCTAGAACTGGTGATGGTAGTCCAGTTGAGGCTCTGTTTCACTCATTTGCTGATTCCATTTAGATCACCTTCATATATGTATATATTTTAGAATATTTTAGTATTGCTTCTATATGACTCCTTAAATGACTCTTAGTTTTAGCTATCCCTCCATGTACCCCCATATTTCCCCTCTTCCCTTTCCCTCACTATTTGATTCTACCATTCAAGTCCCATGCTGATACCATCCTCATCTATCCATAACTATCTATTATATTTCCATTGTTATGGAAATTTATCTTTCCCACCTAGCTCCTTAATGTATACCTACTCTCTATGGTTATATGAATTCTAGCTTGGTTATCAATGAGTTAAAAGGTGATTTTAGCATCCTTACTATAATAGTTTCGAAGGGACAATTAGTTAGCTATGAAAATGTTCACACTCCCACATTTCCAAAGGTCAACCACTGCAAGGGAGAAAAAAATAGGGTCTACTTCTATGTTATTAAAGGAACATTAAGGTTTGTTTTTTTGCTTTGAAAGAAATAAAAACTCTCCTGAAAGCAAAATGTACTGTTTAATCACTAAGAGAAATAAAGGACTTTTCTTTAATTAAAAGTTTTAAGCTCACTTTATTATTGTTCCCCAAGTATAGTCATATAGAATCTTGTAACTTCTTAGCATTGGACATGCATACATAAGTACAAACTCTATTCAGAGTTCAGTACATCTCCTTGGAAGCAGTTTGGTGTTAAGTTTTTTTTTTATAGTCTGTGCAATTCATGGCTTATAATTTACAAAGTGGCTCATCATTTCAAGTGAATAGAATTCTTCATCATAAAGATATTTTCAATACAACAAAGGACACTTTACACAAACTATGCTCAAGAAAAGGCAGTTTAAAGTACACAGTCATCAAAGGACACACCTAATTACTTTTTCAAAGACTCAATAGCCTACTATGCTGTTATTCCTTAGGTAAGAAACAATCACATAATGTTAGTGTCACAAACAATGTTTCATTCCAATAACTACACACTATCTGATATATTATTCAAGGCATAATCCCTAAGTAAATTGTCAGGTTGCCCTTAGTCCCCCATGTGCACTGTGGTTCTGATATAACAACTGTAAGGTTCTTCCCTACACTTTCCTTTGTCCTGAGACTGCTCTAGTCGTCTCCACCGTGCTTGCTGTAACTGAAGGATTTTCTGTGAACAGCTACTATTAACACAAGGCTTTGTCTCAGATGGTCTCCACCATGTTTATCTGGCCAGCCTTGATACCTCTTACCACTGTTTGTAAGATACTAGATATGACATAGGTATCTCATTTGACTCTTCTGAAAAATAAACACATTGTCAACTGCATGTTTACTTTCTAGACGCCTAATCCAAAACTTATACCTTCGACAAAATGTCTAAATGCAAAGACAAAACACTGCTTTCCTATGGTTCTAATACAACACAAACTATTCTCTACCTATGAGAGGTATTTTAGTAAGATGGGGAACAACTGTGTCCCCTAAATTAAAAACTGAATTTTCTTGATGTCATCTGAATCCACCTCCTAAATTTTATATAATTTCTTTAACTTAAGCATCTGAGAGATAGTCACTGATACCACTGAGATGACTAATTAGTGACCCAACTTCCTTCTCTCATGAAGTAAGGTGGTATAGCTATGTTAGTCTCTACTAAAATAGACTTCAAACTGAAACTACTTAAATGAGACAGGAAAAGATGCAATACACATACCGAATGAAAAATCAACCAAGATGACATTCCAATTCTTAACATCAATACCCCGAATAGAGTAGCACAGAAGTTTGTTAAAGACACTGCTATAGTTTAAGTCGCATATTGACCCTCACACAATGATAATTGGAGACTTCAATACCCTATTCTCACCAATGGACAGCTCATCCAGAAAAAAATTTGAGCATAGAATTCCTGGAGGTAGCAGATATTACAAACCAAATAAACCTAATAGATATTGACAGAACATTCCACCCAATAATAAAAGAATATACCTTCTTCTATGCATGTCATGGAAATTTCTGCAATATTATCCATATTGTGGGTCACAAAGCAAGTCTAAATAGATACAAGAAAATTAAAATAACACTGTCTATATGTCTTAATTAAAGATTCTATTGCTGTGAAGAGACACCATGACCATAGCAGTTCTTGTAAAGGAAATATTTAATTTAGGTGGTGTGCTTATAGTTCACAGGTTCCGTCCATTATCAACTTGAGGGGACATGTTAGCATGCAGGCAGACATAGTATTGGAGAAGTAGCTGAGAGGACTACATGATGTGGGCAACGGGATGTGGTCTGAGACAATGGACGTATCCTGAGTATATATGAGACCTCAAAGCCTAACTTAACAATGACATGCTTACTACAACAAGTCCACACCTACTCCAATAAGGCCATACTTCCTAGTGTTACCATTCCCATTCAAGGCTATTTCCTTTCAATCCACCACAGAATCCTATGAGAATACCATGGATTAAAGATAGATATCAACAGCACCAGAAAGAACAAAAGGCTTAAAAACTCATGGAAACAGAAAAATTCTCTACTGAATGAAAAACTGGGTCAAACAGAAATAAGGAAAGAATGAAAAGATCCTTTGGAATGCAAGGAAAATGAGTACACAGCATACTAACACTCATCAAACACAAGGAAGGATACTTTAAAAGACAAGTGCATATCAACAAATACCTACATGAAAAAAAAAACTGGAAACATCTCATACTAGAAAATTAACAGAATACCTGAAATATCTAGAAAAAAAAATAATCATACCCCAGAGGAATGGACTGCAATAAATAATCAAACTTAGGGCTGAAATCAATAAAATAGAAACAAACAATACAAAGAATCAATGAAACAAATATGATTTAGAAGTTCAACAATATATATACATATATATATATATATAGACTCTTAGTCAAACTAACTAAAAGACAGAATTCAAAATTAACAAAATCAGAAATTAAAATGGGAACATAACAGACATATAAGAATCTAGAGAATCATTAGGAGAAACTTCAAAACTGTGTATTCCATAAAATTAGAAAATCTGAAAGAAAAGAACAATTTTTTAAATAGATATCACATACTAAAGTTAAATCAAGATCTGAAAAACCGTTCAAATGGACTTATAATCCCTAAGGAAATAGAAATACTCATTAAAATCTTCCAATTAAAACAGGCACAGGGCTATATGCTTTTAGCGCAGAATTCTACCAGGGTTTCACAAAATGCCTAATACCAATACTCCTCAAATTATTCCACAAATTGGAAGAAGAAAGAACATTACCAATTTCATTTTATAAGGCTACAGTCACCCCGATATCCAAAACCCAAAACAATTCAACAAAGAAAGAAAGCTGCAGGTCAATTTCCTTCATGAATGTTGATGCAAAATATTTAATAAAATACTCACAAACTGAATCCATGAACATATCAGAAATATCATCCACCATGATCAAGTATGATCCATTCCAGAGACGCAGGGAGGGATCAGCCTAAGAAAATCTGTCAATGTAACCCACCATATAAATAAACCAAAAGAAAAAAGAACACATGGTCTTCAAATTATACGTTGAAAAACATCCTTTCACAAATCAAATGCCCCTTCATGAGAAAAGTGTTTGATAAATCAGAGATACAGGGGACATACATAAATATAATAAAGGAAATCTAAAGCAAGCCCATCACCAGCATCAAATTAAATGGAGAGAAATTAAATAATTCCAATAAAATAAAACAAGGCAAGGCTGTCTCCTCTCCTTGAAGTTCTAGCTCAAACAATAAGACAGCTGAAAGAGATCAAGGAGATACAAATGAGGAAGAATTCAAAGTATTTTTATTTGCAAATAACACACACACACACAATACAATACAATACCAGGGAATTCCTTCAGCTTATTAACACCTTTAGTGAAGTGACTGAATATAAGATTAATTAAAATACATCAGTAGCTCCCTATCTATGAATGAAAAGTGGGCTGAAGGAATCAAGAAAACAACACCCTTCACAATAGCCACAAGTAAAATAAAATATCTTGGGCTAAGTCTAACCAAACAAGTAAAACATCTGTATGATAAAATCTTCAAGTCCTTGAAGAAAGAAATTGAAGAACCTTTGAAGGAGATACCAGAGTACTGAAAGATCTTCCATGACCATGGATCAGTAGGTTAAAATAGTAAAAATGGTCATCTTATTAAAATCAATCTACAGATTCAATGCAATCCCCATCAATATTCCAACAAAATTCTTTACAGACCTTGAATGAACATGGTCTAAATTTCATATGAGAAAAGGCCAGGATAGCTAAAGAAATCCTATACAACAAAAGAATTTCTAGAGGTATCACCATTTTTATCTTAAGCTAATTCAAGCTGTACTACAGAGCTGTAACAATAACTGCATAATATTGATCTCCTTGAACTCCTTGATCTCCTTGATCCAGTCAGATGGATCAATGGAACTTAATCAAACACCCAGATGTAAACCCATTCGCCTATGACAATTGATTTTTTTATAAAAAACCAGAAATATAAAATAGAAAAAGCATCTTCAACTAATGGTGTTGGTATAACTGGATTCAGTATGAAGAAGAATACAAATAGATCAATATCTATCACTCTGCAGAAGACTTAAGTACAAGTTGATCAAAGACCTCAACATAAAGGCAGATACACTGAACCTGATAAAAGAGAAAGTGGGGAATAGCCTTGAATACATTGGCACAGGAGATAGCTAACTGAATATAACACCAGTAGCACAGACACTCAATCAACAGTTAATAAATGGGACCTTCTGAAACTTAAAATCTTCTGTAAGGCAAAGGACACCATCAACAAGACAAATTGCAGCCGTTGGCATGGAAAAAGATTTTCACCAACTCCACATCTGATAGAGTGCTAATATACAACATATAAAATGGAGTGCAGAATCTAGACATCAATAAACTAAAGGATTCAATTAGAAATGGGATCTAGTCTAAACAGAGAATTCTTAACAGAGGAAACCTAAATGACTGAGAAACATTTAAAGAAATGTTCATCATCCTTAGTCTTCATGGAAATGCAATCAAAACAACTCTTACGTTTCCACCCTACACCTGTTAGAATATCTAAGATCAAAAACACAATTGACAGCTTGTGCTAGTAAGTATATGGAGCAATGGAACACTTTTTGACTGCTGGTGGGACTGTAAACTTGTTAAGCTACTTTGGTAATCAATATGGTGGTTTTTCAGAAAATTGGGAATCAATTTACTTCAAGACCCAGATACACCACTCCTGGCATACACCCAAAGCACATTCCATCCTATTACAATGGCACTTGCTCAACAAAAATCATAGCCACTTTATTAATTGTAGAGAGAAGCCAAAGGAAACCTAGATGTTCGTTCCTCCACCAAAGAATGTAAAAATAAAATGTGGTACATTTACATAATGGAGTATTTCTCAGCTATTAAAAATAATGACACCATGAAATTTCCAGGCAAATGAAGGGAACCTGAAAATATCTTCCAGAATGAGACAACAGACAAAAAGACAAACAAGATATGTACTCATTTATAAGTGGATATTAGATTTAAAGAAAATATATTAATTTTAAAAAATTCACAGACACAGAGAGTCTAAGTAACAAGATGGGCTTGGGGGATGCAAGAAGGAGGATGGAAAGGAGGAATCAAGTTGGGGAGGAGCAAATACTGGAAGAAATGACTGGAATTGGGGGACATTTCGGGAAAATGTGGAAACCTAGTGCACGAGAAAATTCATGGAATCTACAAAGGTAACACTAGCAAATCCTAGTAATGGAGTCACAGAGTCCGAACTAGCCATCTTCTGTAACCAAACAAGGCCTCAAGGGGATGGATTGGACACCAACCCAGTCACAAAATCTTTGACCAACAGTTTCCTGCATGAAGAGTATTCTGAGATCAGAGCCTAGGAGAATTCCCATCAAAGAAATTAGAGACTTTATCCAGCAATTGATGGGAGAAAAGGCAGAGACCCATAGCCAAACATTAGGCAGACCTCAGAGTGGAGGGGTCAAGGACACCATGAGAAAATAAACCATAGAATCAATCGACCAGAAATCAAGGTGTCACAGGGATGAGGTAATCTGTGGGGGACTGACCTTTGACCTTTGCGCGAGCGTGTATGCACACACACGCATGCGCGCACACACACACACACACACACACACACATATATATATACTGATTAACTTCACATTCTTTTTTGATACCTAACAGTGGGATCAAGGATAGTCACTGACTCTTTTGCCTACTTATGGAACCTTTTTTCTTCCTACTGGGTTGCCTCGTTTAGCCTTATTTTTAATATATGTGTCTGGTGTTACAGTAGCATATTAAGCCAATTTTGGTTGATCTCCATGACTGGCCTTCTCTTTTCTGAGGGAAGCAGGGTAGTGCCATGGAGAGACTGTGAGGAAGAGAGAGGGGAGTAATTGCTATTGGTATGTGAGAAGAAAAAAATCAATATCTTCAGAGGAATATAGGAGACATTTAATGACAATCAGCATAACTTTTAAGAGCAATAATCTACTGAGAAATAGAACAAAAGTAATAATCTTGAAATCATCTTTGGATAAGTTAGGAATACAGTAAATTTAAGACTCTCAATTATATAGAATCTGCATATTAAAATAACCTGTGTGCTTTCAAAAGAAAAAACTAGAAGACAGTAAAACTGAAAATAATAAAGAGATACTGTAAAAGGAAAATCTGAGAGAGGAGAAAATTAGAAAGATAGGCAGGATATACAATGCATAATTTTAACAAGATAAACAAAAAGGTCATAGAAAAGTTATTAAACACAAAACATTCAAATGTCACTCAACGAAGATTCTTAGGTGTGTGTATAAATATAAGTGTGTATATACATGTACAAATGTACATATATATATATATATAAACCCACACATACTTTTCCTTTAAGTGATATATCCATTATTTTCATCCTTTTCCTTAATTCCTCCAAACACTACCCTTATCTTATCCTCCCAATTTGTCTCCTTTCTCTTTTTTAAACCCATAAAGTTCAGTAAGTGTTGCCCATATATTCTTCGATATGTGACCTTTTACTGGAGCAGGTCAATTTACCAAGAGTTATCCTCCTAAAAAGTACTAGCCTTCCCTTTCCCAACAGCCATAAGCACCAATATTTCCTCAGTTAGAATTGAGATATCTAATCTACCTCCCTTTTCTTTTTCAGAATATCGTGTAGCCTGAGTTTACACAATTTGTACATGCTGTCAAATCTACTATGAACTATTCTGTCCAGCTTCCCTGTTATTCCTGTAAAAGCTGTTACCTTGATTTCAGTTATAAGTGAAAACTATCTCCCCACTATAATCTCAAATATAAAATATTTTGAGGTAACTCTAGCAAGCAAGTGAAAGACTTGTATGATTTAAAACTTCATGTTTTTGAAAAAAGAAATTGAAGAAGATATCAGAAGATGGAAAAAATCTCCCATTCTAGTAGGATTAACCTAGTAAGAATAGCTATCCTACCAAAAGCAATCTACAGATATAAAGCAATCCCTATCAAAATTCCAACACAATTCTTCACAGACCTTGAAAGGACAATTCTCAACTTTATAAGAAAAACCCAATATCTCAGGATAGCTAAACCCATCCTAGCCAAATAAAATAGATGTTAGAGGACTCCCCATTCCCAATTTCAAGTTTTCCTATAGAGCCATAGTAATAAAAGTCATGCCGTATTCATATAAAAACAGACAGTTTAATTAATATAATCAAATTGAAAGTCCAGACTTGAATCCACATACATATGTACAGCATATTTTTGATAAAGAAGACAGAAATACACACTGTAGAAAGAAAACATCTTCAACAAATGATGATAGTCTAACTGAAAGTCAGCATGTAGACAAATACAAATTTATCCATATCTATCATTGTGCTCAAAAACCAAAGCCCAAATGGATCAAAGACCTCCAGTAAATCCATATGCACTGAACCTGATAGAAGAGAAAGTGGAAAACAGCCTTTAACACACTGACACAGGAGACAGCTTCCTTAACAGAAAAAATGATAGCACAGGCACTAATATTGACAATTTAAAAATAAGACTTCAAAAACCAGAAAAGCTTCTGTTAGGACAAAAGATATAGTCATTTAGACAAAGTTCCTGGTGTGGGAAGTCCTTCTGTATATGTGCTGCTTTTATTGGTTAATGAATAAGAAACTTCTTTGGCCTGTGAAAGGGCAGATGTGGGAAAACTAAACTGAATGCTGGGAGAAAGAAGACAGAGTCAGAGAGATGCCATGTAGCTGTCAGAGGGGAAGGATATCAGGTGCCAGTTAGAACCTTGCTGGTGGGCCACAAGCCTCATAGTGAAATATAAAATAATGAAAATGGGTTAATTCTAGATATAAGAGCTAGCTAGCAATACGCTTAAGCTATTGGTCAACCAATTATTTAAATAATATAGTTTCTGAGTGATTATTTTGTCATCTGGACAGCTGGGAACAAACAAGTGCCCTTTCTGGCTGCAAGGGCCAGTCCACAGATGTGATAAGATTTTTATCAACTCCACACCTGATATAGGACTAATTTCCATAATATATAAAGAAATAAAGAAACTACATATAAAAAAAACCCAAGTAATCCAATTAAAGGATGAGGTACAGACCTAAATAGATTTTTCAATAGAGGAAACTCAAATCGCTGCAAAACACTTAAAAAAAAAAAAAATGCTCCACATCATTAGCCATCAGGGAAATACAAATCAGAAGTATTTTGAAATCCTATCTTACAACTATCAGAATGGCAAATATCATTAACACAAGTGACAGCTCATAGCAAAGGGAACATTCCTTTATTGCTGGTGGGAGTACAAAATTGTGAATCCTCTACATAAATCTGTATGCCTGTTTCTTAGAAAGTTGGTAACCAATCTACCTCAAGATCCAGCTATACTACTCTTGGGCATACACCCAAAGGATGTACCATTCTATCATAGGGATATTTGCTAAGCCATATTTATTACTGCTCTATTTCTAATGGGCAGGAGTTAGAAAACCCTAATTGCCCCCTCAGAAAAAGAATGGGTAAAGAATATTTACACATTAAGAAATGATGACACCGTGAAATTTTCAGGAGTTTTGGGATAATTGTTTTGTATACTGTGAAGATATGTCTTTGACAAGGCACCCTCTGACTAGTATAATAAGGAGCTTAATGGCCAATAGCTAGTCAGAATAGAAGAGACATGACCTCCCTAGAAACAGAGAGATAGAGAAGGAGGAATCTAGGTGAGTGAATATTGCCAGTGGACTCAGAAAAAGTTGGATATGCTATACTTAGGAGAGGCAATCCAGTCACGTGGTATAACACAGATTGAAAACTATGGGTTAATTTAAGGTATCAGAAAGTTAGAAGCAGTAGCAACTAGCAAACAGGTAAGAGTCCTGCTGGCAGGTTATTCCACCATTGCACCCACCCCCAGGGCACTGTACCCTCCAAGGCCCACTCTGCTGCTTACTCCCACTGAATCCATCACACTCCCATGACCAAACACACCCCACAAGATCAGCAGCCCCTAGAAATACAACCACTACCTGCACCAATTGGAAGAAGAGATGGGTAAACCATAGTATAAGAATACATTAAACCTCAAGAGACATATAGCACCACTAGAACCTAGTGGTTCTGCAACAGCAAGACCTGAAGATTCCAACACAGATGGAGCAGAAGAAAATGATCTTGAAAATAGGTTTATAAAGGTGATAGAGGTCCTTAAAGAGGAAATGAGAAATTCCCGTAAAGAAATTGAGGAATAGACAAACAAAAAAAAAAAAAAGGAAGAAATCAATAAATACCTTAAAGGAAGCCAAAAATGTCAGGAGATAAAAACAATCAAACAGGTGAAGGAAACAGTTCAAGACTTGAAAATTGAAATAGAGGCAACAAAGGAAACAGAAACTGAGGAAGTTCTGAAAATGGAAAATATGGGTAAAAGAACTAAAGATTCAAGCATAACTAACAGAATAGAAGAGATGGAAGAGAGAATCTTAGGCATTGAAGATATAATGGAAGAAATAGATTTTTTGGTCAAAGAAAATGTTAAATCCAACAAATTCTTATCTAACAAATCTGGGATACCATAAAAAGGCCAAACCTAAAAATAGTGGGAATAGAGGAATTAGAGAATCCAAGCTCAAAAGCTCAGAAAATACATTCAACAAAATCATAGAAAACTATTTAAACCTTAAGTAGGAAAGGACTATGAAGAAACAAGAACAGAACACCAAATAGACTGGACTAAAAAAAGTCCACTTGTCCATAATAATCAAAACACTAATCATAGAGAATAAAGAAAGAATACGAATAGATGCAAAGAAAAAAGGCCAAGTAACATATAAAGCAGACTTATCAGAATTATACCTGATTTCTCAATGGGGACTCAATGACAGCTGAGACTACTACACCCAGCAAAAAGTTCGATCACATTAGAAGGAGAAAACAAGATTTTCCATAAAAAACAAGATTTAAAAAATGAAATGAAGAATGAAACGAATGAATGAAATTTATGCCCTGGCAATGCTGCAGCATGCATAGGGCAGTTCTGTTGAACTTTTCCATAATGGGTTTCATGGTCTAAGTTGATAAGGATGACTGACCAGGTCTCTTCCTCAAGAGGGTACCAGATCTCATTACAGATGGTTGTGAGCCACCATGTCGTTGCTAGGGATTGAACTCAGGACTGAAAGAGCATGCAGTTCTCTTAATCACTGAATACCTATCCACAAATCCAGCTCTATAAAAAGTACTATAATGAAAATTCCATCCTCTAGAATGTTAGCTGCACCCAAAAATGCAGAAGCAATAGATAACCCAACACCAGCACATCTCAAAGAAGGGAAACACACATTAGCAACACTGAAAACAAAAACAAAAATAACAGGAATTGACACTCAATGGTCATTAATATATCTTAATATAAATTGATTTGATTCGCCTATAAAAGGTCATGTATTATCTTTTTGGGAACCTCGTCGATTTGGATGCACACCTTCCTAGGACTGGATGGAGGGGGGAGGACCTTGGACTTCCCACAGGGCTGGGCACCATGCCCTCTTTTAAGGAAGCAGTGGGAGGGAGGGGAGGAGTGGGAGGGGACTGGGAGAAGGGAAGGAAATGTAAATTTTTTTTTGAATGGAAAAAAATAAAAGAATATGGGGGAAAAAGAAGGTCACAGGCTAACAGAATAGGTATAAAACAGAATCTATCCTTCTGCATGCAATCTTGAATTTTGCATGCAAATGGATGGAAATAGAAAACGCTATCCTGAGTGAGGTAACCCAAACCCAGAAAGATGATTATGGTATGTACTCACTCATTAGTGGACCCTAGCTATAAAATAAAGGACACTAAGCACTTAGCTCACAAGCCCAGAGAAGCCGAATAGCAAGGCGAACCCAAAGAAAGCATACACAGAACCTCCTGGAAGTTGGAAGCAAACAAGATCATCAAGCAAAAGTTGGAAGCCAGGGGGCGGGGATAGAGGTGGGAGGTAGGGGAGCAGGGGAAGGGGAGAGGGGGAAGGAGAAGGACTGGGGAGAGCTTGGGGGAGTGGGAGGGTGAAGATGGAGGAAAGGTGGACATTGGAGA
>PVIU01029342.1:0-17784 GCA_004026605.1 Ondatra zibethicus
TATATGGATACAAAGTTAAATTATATAGAATATTGTATGCATGTATGCTTCTACCTCTGTTTAAAACATTTTTTATGTATTGATATATATATTTACCATATTACAGTGTACATTTCTACCTCTGATTAAGATACTTATATGTTGTTTATGTATTGATGTATATATTTTTACCATATTGTAATATATTCTTGTACATTGTTTACATTTGGAGGTCATTGTCCTAATTTATTCCACAGTTGTTTATTCTCTTAGTCTTTAAGTTAGCTAGGTATTAAGAATTGTAGATCAATAGTCATCTATGTTTGTCATATTTATAGTTAGACTAATCAGGTTCTGTAGATACATAGAGATTATATTCTGTATAAATAATCTTCAACCCCTTCAAAGAGCTATAGAAAATGGCATTTAATCTAACTTAGAGTTCTGTGGTAGTGAGACACAATCACTCCTGCAATAGATCGGTGGATCTATTCCCGATCGATTATTGAACACCAAAGACACTCCACTTGGAGCTTGTCTTCTTCTTGGCAAAACCAGCCTCTGGGCAAGGAACTGCCCATACTGCAACTACTGACAAAATACACAGTATCCGGAAATGGATAAGCAGAATTGTCAAATCTTGCCAAGACAGGGTAAGACAGTTTTGAAAACTTTCTTGCCTTTAAAAATGATCTGTCAGTTATTCTAGGCCTTAGCCAAAGTTGGTTGCTTCAACACTGCAAACATGACTTTGGGTGATTGCCCAGGTAGCTAGTTGTCTCTGTGATTTGTTGCATATTTTGGAAGTTGTTTGATTTCACTTCCTAATTACTCAGGTAACATTATTTCCCTTCTCAGATCTTTGATGGGGTTGAAGACTAGATAAATGTAGTTACTTTCCTCTCATGACTTTGCCAAGTTATTTATTATACAAGACTTAAACTAGTTAGAATAGATATTTGTTCTTATTGTATATAATTTCGTAGTAGGTTTAGAACTCTCTTACTTAAACAAAAGGGGGAGGTGCTGCGGGAGCTCCTTCTGCTCCTTCAGCCAATAGCCGCTGAGATACCAGCCCACTGGGGTGTGGTCTCTCTCTCTCTCTTTAAAAAGCAGCAGCAGCCCTCCTCTCGCTCTCTTGCTCCAGCAACTAGACTCCTTTACTGGCTGTCATGTAGGACGGTGTTCTGTAAATTTTTTCCCCTCAAATAAATAACCCTTTGAATACAAACTGGTGTGGGATTGTTTTGCACTTTAAGTGTCCTTCTCCATCTCTTCTGATTGATTTTAGTTTGAAATCAATTTTTTTAGATATTAGGATAGCCACACCCACTTGTTTCTTAGGTCCATTTGATTGGAAAACCTTTTCCCAACCCTTTACTCTGAGGTAGTGTCTGTCTTTGAGGTTGAGGTGTGTTTCTTGTAAACAGCAGAATGTTGGATCCAATTTTTGTATCCATTCTCTTAACCTGTGCCTTTTTATAGGTGAATTGAGTCCATTGATATTAAGTGATATTAATGACCAGTGGTTGTTAGCTCCGGTTATTTTTTTTTTATTTTTATTTTTGGTGTTAGTGTTTGTGTGTTTCCCTTCTTTGAGATGTGCTGGTGGAGGGTTGTCAGATGTCTATGTTATTATGGGTGTTGCTGGCTTCCTTGGGTTGTGGTTTTCCTTCTAGTACTTTCTGTAAGGCTGTGTTTGTGGCTACGTATTGTTTAAATCTGTTTTTTGTGGGTCCATATTTCATATAAGATATTTGCAGGCAGACTCTGGCTATGCTTAATTTCCTTGGCAGCTGCAGACCTGCCAAACAAGCTGCCTGCAAGACAAAGGCCAGGAGGAATGGCTCCTTCCCCTTTATTGTTGTGTAGATCGCCTGGGAAGAAGTGTTGATTCCAAAGCTGGTGAATTAAGTTGCAGGTGTTTTTGGTAGCCCTGCATCCCCCAGAAAAGGAATATTAATGAGTATTCCACCTTGGTTTACCTGGGGGATAAGAGGTGTTTTGAGAATAAACGAGGGTAGACATTCAGGATGGATGAAGCCTGAGATGCCCTTCTGAGATGACTGTGTGAACTGTGTCTTGTTATTTCCACATGCCTCCATACCAATACACTTAGGGTAAGGTAAATAGTTTCTATGTTGGGGTCACGGTCCCCAACAGTTTTTGTCTTGGAATATCTTGTTTTCTCCATCAATGGTGAAAGAAAGCTTTGCTGGGTATTGTAGTCTGGGCTTGCATCCATGGTCTCTTAATGTCTGCAGCACATCTATCCAAGATTTTCTGGCTTTCATGGTTTCCATAGAGGAGCCAGGTGTAATTCTGATAGGTTTACCTTTATATGTTACTTGACCCTTTTCCTTTGCAGCTCTTAATATTCTTTCTTTATTCTGTCTGTTTTGTGTTTTGATTATTATATGGCAAGGGATTTTTTTTTTTGATCCAGTCTATTTGATGTTCTGTATGCTTCTTGTACCTTCATAGGAATATCCTTTAGGTTGGGAAAGTTTTCTTCTATAATTTTGTTGAATATATTTTCTGGGTCTTTGAGCTGTAATTCTTCTTCTTCTTCTACCCCTCTTATTCTTAGGTTTGGTCTTTTCATGGTGTCCTAGATTTCCTGGATGTTTTGTATTAAGAATTTGTTGGATTTGCTGTTTTCTTTGATCAATGAGTTTATTTTCTCTATAGTATCTTCAGCGCCTGAGTTTCTCTCTTCTATCTCTTGTATTCTGTTGGTTATACTTGTCTCTGTAGTTCCTGTTCATTTACCCAGATTTTCCATATCCAGCCATCCCTCTGTTTGTGTTTTCTTTCTTGCTTCCATTTCGGTCTTCAAGTCTTGAACTGGTTCTTTTACCTGTTTGATTGCTTTTTCTTGGTTTTCTTGGGTATCTTTGAGGGATTTATTAATTTCTTCTAACTTTTTGTTTGTCTTCTCTTCCATTTCTTTAAAGGAGTTTTTCAAATCCTGTTTAAGGACCTCTATTATTTTCATAATGTTATGTTTAAAGTCGATTCCTTTTACTTCTTCTTTATTAGGGTGTTCAAGTCTTCCTGTTGCATGTTCAGTGGATTCTGGTGTTGTCATGTTGCTTTTCAGGTTGTTGGAGGAATTCTTGCATTGGCGCCTGCCCATCTCTTCCTTCAAATGTGGCCAGGAGAGTCTTGGCATCTTGGTCCAACCTTTGCTGTGACTGACTGTGTACTTGGAGGATTTTCTTGGTCTGCCCTCTCTTAGGACCCCTCAGCTGGCTCTCAGGTCCCCTCCACCCTGAAGCAGGCTGTGCTGGTGGATCTAAAGACCCCGGAGATGGAAAGGAGTGCTTGGGGGCAAGATGGGATGGGGTAACTAGAGAAAGCAGTAGCAGGGGAGACACCCCGCTGAATAGCCAGAAACGTTTAGCAAAATGGAGAGGGCCTGTACTCCATTCCTGGGACCATCAGGCCAGGTGGGCACACACCTACCCCTCTGGATGGATTCTGTACAGGAGCAGGGACTCTTCTTAGCAAGGATTTTTAGCTCAGTCCCCTAAGGGACATCCCAGCTAGGTTCTTCTAGTCTATGCTTGTAAGTGAAGGTTGTCACTCAAGACTCTTTTGAGAAAGATATTTATTTGGGAAGAAGGAATCCAGGGGAGTGGTTGCCTCTGCCAGAAAGGAATTAATGGCAGCCTTTAACTGAAGGGGTGGAGAGGCTTATATAGGGTTTCTTAGGGGCAGAGTTTTCCCAGGGAGAAGGGGGATTGGTTAGTTTTTCCCTACTCAGGGATTGGTCAATTTAACTGGTCGGGGCAGAGATGGTCTGACTTTATGGCCAAACTTTGTATCTTTTACTGGTCCTTTTTAGCTTTTTGACTCTAATCTTAGGGTCAGGGAATATTTCTTTCATTGATTTTGATTCTAGGGACAAAGTGGGTTTCTTTGACACTAGTTTCAGAGTCAGGGCATGTTTCTTTGGTCCTGGGTTCAGGAATAAAGATGTTTCTTTCCCTGGCTCAGGTCTCAAATCCAGGGTATGTTTCTTTTCACTGGTCCTGGATTCAGAGTCAGGGAGCTCAGTGATTGGTTGGTTTCCTGCCCCAGTTGTCCCTTTTATCCTACAGTTTTAACTTTGGTCTTTGATCATTTATAGATGTTCTCTCCTGAAAATTTTGTTTTATTAAGTGAAGCTGTTCTGACATACAAACAATATGGTTTTTCCTATCAGATAGTAAGCTTTTAAATTGCTCTATGGAGCAGTTTCCCCAATGCTGACAGGGAACCATTGAACCAAATTTGACACAGAGACCTGCCAAAGGCCCTCTAAGGTGTTTTCTGGCCATGTTGATCTGCATTCATTAGCCCAATGTTGGCCCTTGCCACACCTTTTGCATATTCCAGAAGGCTGGTATCTTCTGTTTGGATTACCTCTAGAAAAAAAACTTCTTTCTAGGAATGCCTTACCTACAATCTCTTCAGATGATTTGGTTTACCACATTCAGAACATCTAATCTTTTGATTTTTAAGTTTTTAGAAATCACTTTTCCTTTCCAACTATTATCACAAGTCTAAGATCCAATATCAGTCATATTTCTTATCCATTTATCTATTGGTGCTATATTGTCTTTAAAGTCCTAATCACCCTTTTGCAATTCTGAATTATCATTTTAAAAAGCCAAAGATTCCAATTAGTATTTGTCTAACTTCCAGATCTGATATCACTTTATTTACAGCTGAAGTCACTGTTTGTTTAAAAAAAAATCAGTGAAGGCTTCTTTTGGGCCTTGTATAATTTTGATAAATGACTCAGTCCCTTTTCCTGATTCTTCAACCTTGTCCCAACATTCGAAACTGCTGTATGGCATTGTGCTAAGGTGTGATCATCAAATGGAATCTGTATTTGCAAATCAGCAAACTGAGCCTCACTGAGAAGTTGTTTCAGGGGAAATTTTCATTCCTCTAGTCCTACTTTCTTGTCCTATAACTCTAGTTTTCTCTCTCTACCTTGTTCTGAGCACGATTATAACTGAGGACCAGCTTCCAATGCTGCTGTAACTAAGTCTTTCCAGCCTTGTGGAATAACTCTGTTCTAAGTGGCCCATGAATTTAACATTTGCTTCACAAAAAGTGAAACTATTGTCTCCTTAAAGCTCTTCAAATATAACATTTTTATATGATCACAGTTAACTTCTGAATAGCCTTGGGGGTGCCAATCATCTGGTGGTCATTATTGAATGGTAACTGAATAAACTGAGGTTGGGCTTCTAATAACCTTGGGCCACCCCTCTTTAGTTTCATAATGCAATGATGTGGTAGGTTCTTCTCTAAACTCCTCTGTATGTTTGTAAATATTTTTCCTAGTTTCATTAGTAGGTCTTTCTAAGGATTGTATCTTATCAGTCATTTTTTTTTTTGCATTTGGTACTGATGTCAAACAACTTTTTAAGGATAAAACATGAATGATAAAACTGATAATGATTATAATTGATATTATATCAATTCCAGATAAGTTGATTATCCCTTCATTTAATTGTTCCATTTTCAAACCATCCATTGTGGAACCATAGAAAGACCCAACTCTCTGCATTGTAATGTTGTTCCCATTCTTAACATGGGGGAAAAAGCTTAAAAACCCCAATTTTCCCATTTAAGAATTCCCAGGTGTCTCTCCAATGTGCTGATGATGACAAGGAAGTGTGAGGCACAGCTGAGCACAGTGGGAAGTACATGGCTGAGGGCAGTTGCATCTGTTTGTGTGCAGGTGGGGGTCAAGAGTGTGTGGTGGTGGCAGTAGACATGAAAACCTGAGCAAGTGTCTAGGTGGCTGACCTGGTGAGACAATGGCCCAAAGAGGGAGCCCAGGGGGAGGCCCACAACCCATGGGGAGAGGGAGCCAGCCGACTGAAGACACATACAGATGTGCAGAAGAAGCATGTATATCAGAAAGTAAGGCACAGGGTCACCTGAAGGACAGAGCTGACCAGTGGTGGGAGGGTAACTCCAGCAGCATTTGAAGCCCAGCCAGCTGTGGAGTTTGGGGCCTGTTGTGTTTGGGGATGGGGATGGATGTCAGTTGGAGGCTGCTGTAGAGATGCTGCAACAGGAAAAACCTCAGACTCACTCAAAGGGCCTGGAGAAAGGGAGGAAAAGCCAGCAGCTGTAAAGCCCAGCAGCTACCTCTAATCTTGGGCCCCATATTGGGTGCCAGAAGAAGTGTTTCTCTAGTTATTCTTTATCAATGAAAGGTTCAGGAGTCAGATATCAGAGTAAGAAACTGAATGATCAGAGAAGAAGCGGAGAAGCAGTCAGTTACCTCCTCTTGCTCTCATTCCTTGTTCCAAAAAGTGCTGAGAGCCTTTCTAAGCCCTGGCCTACTACTTTCTGTGTCTCTCTATCTGTCCTCAGTCCTCCAAACCCTCTATGGTTAATTTTGGTCAGCTATCAGCTAGCTCCACCCTCTGATTCAAAGCAAACTTTATTAGTCTTGGGAGCATCAGAATATGATCAAAATATCACACAACAGAAGGGTTTGTAGCACGATTGGTGTTTACTTTTCTCTTATGGTAGCATGCAGAGTACCTTCCCATGCTATGAACACTAGTCAGTAGGAGTGAAGGCATCATGACTTCCCTATGTTCAATGATATATGCATATCATTGTCTTCAGCAATAGGGCCTTACCATCAGTTTGTACAGAACAACCAATAGCCTGTGTTGTTTGGGGTTTCCATGGGGCCCTATTGCCAACAGCTCCATTAGATCTAACCCATTCCTGGCACTGGAGGTTTTACTTGGGTCCAAAAGCTGTTTAGTTGGGGCTTTGTCTTCCCCATTATTTGGTGATTACATCTAAAACCACCAAGGTTGGCCTTGAATGTAAGATCTACACTGCTAAATTGTAGGCTGCTCCTCAGTGCCCTGTGCAGCCTGAGTCCACCCAGCATGGCTGTAATCATTTTGACATGTAATGGATGATGACCAATGAAAAATAAAGCAAAGAATGGGAGTATTTTATCCTTCAACTTTGTAAACCATGTTTCATGGATAATTTTTCAGTTATTCCTAAAGGCTGATATGCTACAGTTTGAAAACTATGTTGATTTTGAGTGGACAGAAGTAAACTAACCAACTACCATTATGTTTTTAACTAAGGAATGCACCTTTTAATAAAATTATTGAAACGAAAAAAAGATTACTTTCATATATATGCATTTTAAGACACTTCTACTGTAATGTATTTCCACTTGACCCCTCAAATGACCTTCAGTGTTAGCTGTCCCTCCCCATTTTCTATCCCTTATCCCATAACCACAACATATACCATGATTTAGTGGAATTTACTGTAGGTTTACAAAGCTGAGTGAGTATTTGGAAATCACTTACCAGCACCCAAGATAAAGAAAAACTACACAACCCTATTATTAGATATAGGTGACAATACTGAAAAAAAATCTAACATAAATTCAGGAGAAAAAGACCTCTTGGATAAGTGAGACCTGGAAGACCCCCTCATCTTGGTACAGAGACCACTAAATGCCTTCAGTTTATCCTGTACTTGATGAAGGCAAACCTGAAGTTCTCCCATTCTGATCAGGCATAAAGCAAAGATGTGACCCTCACTTCTTTTCAACATCAGACTGGAGATCTGTGCTAGGGTGATAATACAAAAAAGAAGAAGAAATAGAAGCTACCCAGATTTCAAGAAGTAAATAAAACTCCTTTCACAGATTGTCTATGTGATAAATCTAAAATAATTGAGAAAGGTCTCCTGGTGATAATAAGTGATTACAGAAGGACTTTAGGACACAGGGTCAATGGGTAAGTGGATCCTAGGTTCTAGTGTGATAGTTGAACTGAGTTGTCAATTTGATTGGATCTGGGATCAACTAAGAAACACTCCTCTGGATAGGTCTGTGAAAATATTTCCTGAAATGATTAAATGAGAGAAGACTCCCCCAGAGTGGCACATTCCCATAACTGCCCAGATATAAAGTGATCTGGGGTAGGAGGTGGGAGAGATGGTTCACTGATGGAGAAGGCTTGCTGTTCTTCTAGAGGCCAAGTTTAGTCCCCAGCACACACATCATGTGACACACACATCATGTGACACATCACAACCACCTGTAACTCCAGTTCCAGCAGAGATGACACCCTTTCCTGGCCTTGGCAGGAAGTCACACACGTGGAATATACATGACACACAGATACATACACACACACACACAACAACAACAACAACAACAAAAGAAAATAAAAATAAGTCTTTTCAAAAAGAGGTATGTTGGAGGGGAATGGCTGCCCTTTGCCTCCCTGACTTTACGTCTTGATGATACATGGATGTACTCTGTTGTTGCCACTGCGAGCCTCCATTGATAATACAACCCAGCTTCCTTGGCTTTCCAGAGTGGACCAAAGACCAACAAGTCTCCAAGAATCCTCTAGGTCCTCAGTGTCAGATTGAGATTGCTGGGGCATTCTGCCTCTTGGACCAAGCGGCTAGTAGGTTCTCAGGCTCTCCAGTGTACAGACAGCCATTACTGGACAACACCCTCCCCAGCCAGTATCATGTATACCAATCTAATATACATGTCCCCTTTTAAATATATATTCATCAGTTCCATGTCTCTAGAAAATGCCGCTCAGTACAATAAGTGATAAGTAAGAAGGATTTGAAATTAGGAGCACTATTGTATTTACGTTAGTGACCAAAAATGGATTAATTATGTATAAATAACTAAAAATGCAAATGACTTATAATGTACATTCTACATCTGCAATTATATAACACCAAATGAATAAAGTTAGAGAATTTGGAGAAAATTAAAGGGAGAAATATGGAGAGCTATTCCATGTTTATGGATAGAAAGACTTGATATTGTCACAGTGTTAATTCCTCCCAACTTGATCAAGAGTTCCAGTGTAAACATAGCCCCAATTTCAGAAGTTACTTCTACGGTGTCAACAAACTGGTTCTGAAGTTTATAGAGAAAGACCAAAGACCCAGAAAACCTGACTCAATATTACAAGAGAACAAAACAGGAAACTGAAACCATCAGGCCTAGAATGACCCAAGTGTACCACGCGAACAGCACTAAATGTGGCAAAAATGCGGAAACAACAGAGCCGCATTCATTCCTGGTGCAAGTGCAAAATTGTGCAGCCACTTTGGAAGGCAAGGTGAAGGTTTTAAATCTACTCTTACAGCACAGTGAAGGATTTCACTCTTGGGTATTATCCCAAAGGACCCGGAAACTTATAGTCACACACAAATGTGCACAACAATTTAAGAGGAGCTTTATCAACACTGCCAAATTTAGAAATAAAGGTGTTTTTAAATGGGCAAACTTTGGCTGGACAAATGAATTTGAATACATCTAAACAATGGAGTATTATCAAGGGCACAAGGAAATGAGCCATTAAACTACAAAAATATATGGGCTGAGGAGATGGTGTATCAAATAAGAGCACTGTTGAACAAACATGGGGACTTGAGTTCAAATCCACGGCGTCCACATAAAAAGCTGCATGTGGCGACACACCTCCACATTGCTGAGGGAGGTCTCAACAGGAGGATTGCTTAGGAGGATAACTCAAGCTTACTAGTCAACGTAGCTCCAGGATCACTAGAGACCCTACCGGATGCAAACGAATAATGCAGAGAGGGATAGAGCAGGATGTCACATGTCCTCTTCTGGTCTCCCTACATTTCCTTAGGAATGTATATACACACACGTGTTCATCTCTCTCTCTCTCTCTCTCTCTCTCTCTTTCTCTCTCTCTCACACACACACATCACACACACATTACACACACACACACACACACACCATACCATATATTCATCAAACTCTCTCTCTCTCTCTCTCTCTCACACACACACACACACACACACACACATACATCACACACATACACACCATCACACCATGTATTCATAACTCTCTCTCACACACATACCATACCATATATTCATCAAACACACACACACACTCTCTCTCTCTCACACACACATACACACAGAGAGAGACAGAGAGAGAGAACCATGAAAATAAATCGAGAAACACTGAATACATAATTACCCAGAAGATATAATATTCTGAACCATGTGTGCACTGTGGTAGCTACTCTTAATTGTCAACTTGACAGAGTCAAGAATCACCTTTAAAACAGGGCCTCTGTGCAGGCCTGCAGAAATTATCTTGATTGTGTTAGCTGAGGTAAGAAGACCTGTCCCCTGTGGGTGGTGCCATCCCCTGTCTAGAATCCTAATCTCTACATTGACTGCACATGCAGTCACCCAGCTGCCTCAAGCCCCTGCCACTGTGATTTTGCCACCACCGTGGTCTGTACCTTGAACTGTGGGCAAAAATAAGTATTTTCTCCCTTAAATTACTTTTGTCAGAGTAACAGGAAAGGCAACTAAGACATAACCGCAATAACAGAGCTGAAAAATATGTCAATCCCAAACTGATCAAACTAGTAGGAAAAGTCTGCAGTTACAATTAGAGGTTTTGATGTTTGTCTCTCTGTAGACCTGACATTTCCAGAAAGAAAAGGCAGCCAGTGCATGGTAGAACTCAACATATCAATAAAAAAAATCTAGATAATACTAATAGAAAAATACATTACTTTCAATTGTCTGTGGGTGTGTGCTAACATGGATGATATCTAGGCTATTAAAATATCAACAAATGTAAAAGAATTGGAATCACAAAGTCTGTCTTCTAACTACAATGGAATCCAAGTTAAATCAACCGGAAAATCCCTAGAACCCTGGAAACTAAACAAGACCATGAAAATAATCCCATGGGCCATGTAGCAAAGCATATAAAATGTAAACATATGGAAGTGAATGAAAATTAAAATACAACACATCCAATTTTGGAGGATACTGCTAACACAGCACCAAGAGGGAAATTTCTATCACTAAATGTGTTTATCGGGAAGGAATAGAAGCCAAAGCACCTGCCTCAAGAGAGAAAAAGAGGAATAAAATAAACCCAAAGAAAGCAGAAGGAAGGACAAACAGAAATTAATGAAGTCAAAAACATAAAAATCGGGGAAAAAAAACCACAGAAAATCAAGATCTTTTTTGAGAACAACAAAAATCAACAAATTTCTCTAAAGACTAGGAAAGAGATGGAAGAAAAAAACACATGCAAATGATTGATAGAAGTGAAGCAAGGCCTGTCACCTTAGACCTGTGAACATCAAAGAGAAGACAAATGCTAAGAAATCAGCATGCACAAATTTAAAACCTGTGATCCAATAGCCCTCTTCACTTAAAAATATCACCAGGAGTTGTCAAGTAGGACATAGATCATTTAAATATCCCCACAACTCTCAAGGAAATTTAAATTGTAATTTTAAGGTTTCCTAAAACCAATTTACAGTTGGCTTTATCAGAAAATTCTAGAGCATAATATTAAAGAAGAATTAATGTTTATTATATGCAATATCTTCTGGTCAGAACATTTCCCAATTTATTTTATGAATTAATTCTTTTACTGAACTTGAATAAATCATTCTATGAGGAATGGTTCCAGGTGTGTACTAGATCAGCATTAGAAAATGTATTGGTGAGGGCTGTCGAGAAGACTCAGTGGTTAAGGAGACTTGCTGCTGTTACAGAGGACTGGAGTTCAGTTCCATTACCCACAGTGGACAGCTCACAACCACCTGTAAATCTAGCTCTAGGAGGTCTGATACCCTCTTCTAGCCTCTACCAGCTCCCAAATACACACATACAGAGACACACACATACACATAAATAAAAACAAAGAAAATTTCTTGGAGTAATCCATAATATTAATAGCCTAAAGAAGAAAAATCTACATTTCTATTAATTAATTAAAAAAACAGCATTTCACAAAATTGACTAACACTCACCTTAAAAATTCTCAGAAAAATAGAAAAGGAGGAGAAGTTACTCAACTTGCTAAAGAATACCTACCAAGTTCCAAGAGTGAACATTATACTCAAAATTGACTAACACTCACCTTAAAAATTCTCAGAAAAATAGAAAAGGAGGAGAAGTTACTCAACTTGATAAAGAATACCTACCAAGTTCCAAGAGTGAACATTATACTCAATGAGAGACCAAGGTACTTTCTCCTGGAGATTGAAACCAGGCCCAAATGTCTGTTTGCCGAATTTCACTCAACATAGACTTAGATTTCAGCCAGGGGATTGACGGGACAGTGAATGAATGTGAGAAACAGAATTCTCCCTCTGCAGATGACAGAGAAAATGTCAAGGATTATACACACACTAGAATTTACAAATGAATTCATTGAGGTGATAAGAAAAAAGATAAACCTACAAAAACCAATCGCTATACATTAGCAATGAACATATGGACACAGAAGATAAAAATATAGTATCATTGTGTGGCACAACTTTCCCTGTGGAGACACAACACAACCATCTACTCGCCCCAGACAGGGAACCCACAACAGACTGCACAGGTACCACTGAAGTCCAACTGAGTAAACCTATGAGTTTTATAGGGATTACTTACAGGAATATGGGTGAAGGTTACTTACAGGATTAGAAATGATTTAAAGACATCTGCATCACCAAAGCCCACAACAGCATGGTGACAGCTCATGGAAGCTGGGAACCGGAAGCACACTGCAGAGCCAATAGTCAGCTCAATAGATTGGAGAGTGTCCTTTCTGAGAAAGTCTGGTCAAAAATCTCTTCGCGGCAGCTTGGTTAGTTTTTGCTTCTCCCCCCAGGCAACTGATCTGGTCTCAGTATTCTTTCCAGGTCAACACTCTACTGTCTGAATGGGACTCTCAGCTTTTTTTTTTTTTTGCTTACTCCGGCAGGGAGGGCCTAGTGAATCTGGTCAGTTTCAGGGACTTCCTGAAACTATTTCAAATTGTTTATACTTCCTTGTTTAAAGAGCTTCCTGCAGGACAGAATGTTTTGATCTCTGAGAAAATAGTTACACAACAATCATATAAAATAATAATTCAAAGAAAAAGAGATACTTGTGATGACTAATTTTCATTGTCAAATTGACTGGACTTAGAATCTCCTGGGAAATGGTCCTAGGTATTTTCTGTTGCTGTGATGAGATATCCTGACCAAATCAATCTGAAGGAGGAAAGTCTCCTTCTAACTCACAGTTCAAGGTACAGTCCAACATGCTGAGGAAGTCAAGGCTGCAGAGGCTTTAAGCACTTGGTCACATCGTATCCACAGTCAAGAAACAGAGAGCAATTTATGCTTGCTAGTGTTCAGTTTGTTCTCACCTTTTAGTCAGGTTCAGAATCTGCCGCCCAGGAAATGGTCCCACCAACAATTCAGATGGGATTTCCCAGACCAATTAGCGTAATCAAGATGTTTCCCCACAAGCTTGCCCAGGAGATTTTAGATTCTGTCAAGTGGACAATTAACACTAGTAATAGAAACATCTCTGGCTGTGTCTGTGAGGGTATTTCCAGAGAAGTTTAACTAGAAGGAAAGACCCACCCTGAATGTGGATGGCGCCATCCCAAGGGCTAGGATCCCAGGATGAGTGAACGGAAACAAAGGAAACAGCACGTTGGACACGAGCATCCTCCTCCCCTCCTTCATCCTCTTCTCCCCTTCTTCCCTGCTCCTCCCCTCTTACCCTGCTCCTCCTCTCTTCCCTCCTCCTCTTACACTTGCACTTGACTACCTAATCCAGCCAAGCTCCACCTCTAATCTGTGCTTATGTTGATTTTTGACAAAGTATCAAAAGACATTTAGGGATGGCAAGATGGCTCAGCAGGGTACACCAAGGCTGACACCCACAATGCCTAGGGTTGGATTTAGTGGAAGGAGAGAGTATAGTGGATGGGGGAGGAGGAACTAACTTGAACTAACTAAGTTGTCTCCTTATTTCTTTCTCCCCACCTCCTCCCCACCTCCTTTCTTCATCTCCCCATTTGTTTGCTGTTCTGAAACAAAATCTCCAGGCCTTGGCTGGCCTGGAACTTGCTATGCAAAGCAAACTGACCTCCAACTCATAGAAACCCACCTGCCTCTGCTTCCTAGAATGAAAGGGATGTGCCACCATGCTTGGTTTTCACAGGCTGTAGAGTCAACGTGACCATATAAGGCTCCTGCTGCCTGTCATATCTGCCATGATGGACTGCATCCTTTCAAACCGTGGGCCAGAGGAAGGCCTCTTCAGCTGCCACTTATTTATCACAGCAATAAGATATATAATTAACAAGGCCCGGTGAATCACATGCAGGAATTTTATATTTTAAAACTGTGTGACATCAGTGAAATGAACCAAAGTAGACTTATATAAATGAACAGGTGTATCGTATTTGTGGACCGGAAATTTCCACATAGTAAAGATGCCCATTGTCTTTATTCCACTAAATTTAATTTTTTTATTTACAAAATCTACCAAATTTCTTAAAAACAAATTTAGATGGTATACACCTTTGACTTCAACACTTGGGAGGCAGAGACAGAGGATCACTGTGAGTTCCAGGCCATTCTGCTCTACATGGTGCGTTCCGGACTACTTCAAACTATAAAGAAAACCCCAATCTCAATTATTTTAATTTACATTTATTTTTTTGTGTTGGGGTAAGAGTAGATAGGGGTGAGCATGTGTGCCGAGGTCAGAAGATAACTTTTGGGAGTCTATTGAAGGGAACCAAGGCAGGAATTCAAACCAGACATGAGCCTGGAGGTAGGAGCTGATGCAGAGGCCATGGAGGGATGCTGTTTCCTAACTTACTCATCATGGCTTGCTCAGCCTGCTTTCTTATAGAACCCAGGACCACCAGCCCAGGGATGGCACCACCTGCAATGGGCTGGGCCCTCCACCATCAATCATTAATTAAGAAAATACTCAGACCAAATCTTATGGAAGCATTGAGGTTCCCTTCTCTCAAATGACTATAGCTTATGTCAAGTTGACATAAAACTAGCCAGCACAGTCAGGTATCATACCTAAGCAAAGATTAAAATACTTTTCTCCATGGAAGACCCTGTGAAGATAGTATAAGGGACATGGGATAAGAGAAAGGATGTGTGGGCCACGCATCTCATACAAGTTTAGATTAAGGAATGCACACATGCATACACACAGAGAGACAATCTTATGACTAAATGCTAAAAGGTGAACCCCTTTAATATTAGGCAAAAACCCCCACAAACAGATGTTACACCAAATGGGAAAAGGTATTCAACATCTTCATCCATTAGAGAATGACAAAAGAAAGCCACCATGGGCTACTTAGCAGCAGAGTAGTTGAAACAGGAATCATTTACTCCAGAACAGAGCCTACCACTGGGCCCTGGGCTGCCGATTCATCCCTTGCCTACTGACTTTTTTGGGGTGGTCATTTCTCAGCTCTCCCACCTGCTTGCCTGCAGCGCTCACTCTCCCAGGATTTAATGAGTTCATTTGCTGACTTGGACTTTGGCAGGTCAAGAGCTTACGGTTATCTGAACTCTTTGCTTTCACTGATTTTCCCTGGTGAGGCTTCTAATGCAACATCTTACCCTGAAGTCAGAAAGGTTTATTTTGTTCCACAGTTTAGAGTTTTTGGTCTCAGTCCGTGACCTTTGTGTTTTGGGCCTGGGACTGGAGTGTGTGGTGGAGCAAAGGTCTTACTATTATGCTAATGAAGAACAAGAAAAAGAAGGAGGAGGAGAAGAAGAAAGGAGGAGGAAGGCCAGGGTCCCAATAACCCCCTCACAGTGTCTCTAATGACCTGACATTGACAAGTCTCAGCCTCTAAAAGGTTTCACCACCTAGTGAATAGCATCATGGGGACCAAGTCTTTAACACATGTCTTTTGGAGGCACATTTAAGGTTCAACATATGACTCTAGCCCCGGGCCCTTGACACAGCAATAACCCTGCACCATGCCATCGGCTAGCTGGAGCAGGACCAACCGAGCGCTGCCTAGTCTCTGACTCAGGGCAGTCAGACACCATTATGGTGAGTGAGCACAGGGTGGGAAGGTGGGAGAGAGAGAGAAGTGGAGTGGTTTACGGGCTGGGGAGAGAGGCAGATCTGAAGAGCTGAGCTGAGGATGGTGAGGGAAGGGCTGACGTGAATGACTTGCTTGCCACCCAAGTCCAAGGTGATGTCCGGGCCTGGGCTATTGACAAGACCCAATCTTGGTCTCAGGCCCTGAAGGAGCCAAGGGAGCCTGAGTTGATGTCTGTGGCTCCCGTCACCACTGAGGGCTGTGTAGAGGCCTATAGTCTGGGCTACCACCTGGGACCATGTTGGTGTCCAAGGGCCATGCTGCTGGAGGGGCCATGCCAACCTGAGTGACTTGCATTGCTACCTGGGGCCATGGTGACATCTGGGCCAGGGCTGCTGCTGAGGACCATGTCTGGGTCCATGGTCCTGCCATTGTCAGGGTCTGTGTTGATGTCCAGTGGCCCATGGTGCCACCAAAGGCCACACAGATGCCCAGAATCTAGGCTGTAACCAATGAAACAGTGAAATATAAAATCTCATCTCATGACCATGACAATTTGATGATATGTTTTGAGATTGGGTGTGGGTGGGTGCATGGCCAAAGCCTCACACATAGCTTTTGAGGGGTGGTTAGCTCGTGTGACCCCAGTATTCATAAGTGGACTAATGTGCTCATGGATTAATGGATTAATGAGGTCATGGATGATGTGGCTTTGTTATAAAAGCTAGCTTTCTGGCACCTTGCTGTCTCAGGCTAAGCAACGCTTTCTGGCCATGTCTTTGTGCCATGTCCTTTGAGAAGGACCTTTGCCTGGTACCAGCACGATGCATCTGAACAGCCTCCACAAGGGGTGGGCAAACTATTCCCTGTAGATGAGTTGCTCTTGGGCAGGCAATTATCACAACAGAAAACAGAGCAGGGCCTGGCACAATGTGGTGCTTTTACCTGTGTGCATGCTGTAGAGCAACTCTACCAAGACTGATAATGTATTCATCTCCTTATACACTTAGCTTATTTTTCATAACAAGAAGAATTAAGACTCATTCTTTCAGCAACTTCAAAATACACGATGTGTTTTTATTGACTCTAGCCATTGCGCCTTGAAGACATAGTTCTGAGTGGCTGAAACTTTTTAGCCTTTAGCTAACTTCTCCCCAATCCCCAGCTCCCCCTACATCTGCCCTCCACCTTTGCAAGCTCCCTAACAAAACAAAATTTTAAAAAAACAAAAAAAAGCAAAACAAAACAAAAAAACAAATAAAAACAAAGACCAAACAAAAAAAATCAAAGGAGAAGAATCTCATGGTGGAAGTCATAGTGTGGCCCGGTGTGTCACACAGTTCGCCCTCCAGTCCTTTCATCCTCACTTGCAAGTGTTCATTGCCATGAGTCACATCTTCTGGTTGTAGGAAAAGTCGTGCTTTCCTTTGTTAAAGGGGATTGGTTCAGCTGAGGTTGATGCATCCTTTCCAGTCTTCTTCATCCTCATCTTTGCTCCCAGAGGCATTTCTTCCAGTTCACCAACTACATCTTGAGTCAAAGCTGCTGTTACTGAAAAGGTTTTGGGAGCAAGAGTTGGAACTGTTTCCATAGGCTTGCTTGATTTGGGTTTGATGGAGATGGCTGAGGCTTTCTTTGTTCTAACTACCTTTGGCAATCCCAGACTTGGAGATCTTTGTGGGCTTTGTTGGGAGGTCTGTGGTTTCTTCAGCTGATGGCTTTTCAAAACTGTGCCTGGAACTTTCTCCTCCAGGACTGGAAGGAACAGTCTTAAAGTCTTAATTTGCACAGTTTCTTCTTCTTCTTCTTCTTCTTCTTCTTCTTCTTCTTCTTCTTCTTCTTCTTCTTCTTCTTCTTCTTCTTCTTCTTCTTCTTCTTCTTCTTCT
>PVIU01029343.1:0-17837 GCA_004026605.1 Ondatra zibethicus
TATATCTAGCCTCTTCTTGGCTAACTCTCACATCTTGCTTTAACCCATATCTAGTAATCTGTGTATCACCATGGGGTCATGGCTTACCGGGAAGCTTCTAACCTACGTCCATCTCAGGCCAGAGGAGATTCATTGTGTCTGCCACACTTCCCTTCTTCCCAGCATTCTGTTCTGTCTACTGCGCCCACCTAAGGGCTGCCCTATCAAAAGGCCAAGGCAGTCTCTTTATTAATCAGTGAAAGCAACCCAAATACAGAAGGACCTCCTACACCAAAAGTAGTGTACTGACTCTGCTTTAAGTCCCTCTAGACTTTGTCACCATGTCACAGTGGTGTACTCTGAGCGACTTGTTTTGAAATTCCTCACTCCAGAAGACCAAAGAGACATGTACACTCAACAGCTTCCTAGCTAAGTGGAAGCTCGTTAAACACGTCTACTTTGCGCTGGATTTTAGTTCTTTGAGCAGTCTGAATGGAGAGCAAATTTAACAACTTGGCTGCATATAAAATTCCAGGATTTTTGTTGTTGTTAAATCAGACGCATACTTACATGCTCAGACCCATAGAAATCCAAGCAAGAGCTGACTTGGAACTGATTGGATCTTTGATCCTCTCTCTCTCTCTCTGTCTCTGTGTGTGTGTTGTGTGATCATATATCGTTTAAGTTAAATGTTGAAAGACACCTATTTTCTTATACTCATCAAAGGCAGGAATTACTCTGGAGAGAGGTCACACCTCCAGTTATGGCATCTTCATCCTTCCATGCAGCTCATTAGCTTCCACTTGTGTGAACTGGAGAGGATCCACCCCTGTCCTGTTGTGTGAACTGGAGGGGATCCTCCCCTGTCCTGTTGTGTGAACTGGGGAGGATCCACTCCTGTCCCATTGGGTGAACTGGAGAAGATCCACCCCTGTTCTGCTGTGTGAACTGAAGAGGATCCACCCCATCCCGTTGTGTGAACTGGAAAAGATCCACTCCTGTCCCGTTGTCTGTGTCAACTCCAGGATACCATAGCGTAGGTTTGTGTGTATGTAGCTTTGTTCATATGTGGTTGTGGTTGGTTCCATGAACTGGTAAACTACAAAACCATAAGATGAAACTGGTAGGTACAGCTCTGTGCTCATGCCCCAGCAATATCAGTTCTTGCAGAACATGTTGATAGGACTGTCCCATGTTACTTCTCAGGTGGAAGTGACTTTCCCAAGTCAGCCATGATGGTGCATGTCTCTAATCCCAGCATTCATGTGAGGCTGACACAAGGGGACTGTGAGTCTAGGCTAGCCTGTACTGCATGGTGGATTCTAAGCCAGCTGTGATACCCAGTTTCATGTAAATATTAGTTTCCCCTGTTTGTGTCCAGTTGGCTCTTGTTAGGAACAGCTGAAAGGCTAGTTAGTTCTCAGGATGCACCTCGCTAAGTAGACTAGGATATGCTGTCTGTGGACTCTGACAGAACAGACTTCCGTCCTCTTCTTCATCTCCGCTGTCTCCTTTTCCTTCCCTCCACTGCATTTCTACCCCTCTCCATTTTCCTTCCTTTCTGTTCTGTGTTCCCCTCCTATCTTTTCCCAGATTTCTATCCCATGTCATGTGTGAAGGAAGCACTGATTGGCTTGATTCACAATAGTTGCCTTAAGAGTGGTTCCCAGAAGCCCAGCAAGATGGTTCATCAGGTAAAGGCCATTGCCACCAAGCATGACAAACTGAGTTCAATCCCCAAAACCCACATGGTAGAAGGAGGGGACCAACTCCTGCAGGTTGTCCTTGACCTGCATATATACAACTAATTCTCTCTCTCTCTCTCTCTCTCTCTCTCTCTCTCTCTCTCTCTCTCTCTCTCTCTCACACACACACACACACACACACACACACACACGCACACACAATTATAACTGTAAAATATAACCAAAAAGATGGCTTCTTCAGTTGTCTTTTGACTGAGTTTGTAGTACTCATTGGACAATACTTCTGGGGAATTACAAAAGTCCCTGGGTAATAATTTTTGCTTATTTCTCAAGATCCAAAAGGAGGAAGAAAGACCTAAAAATATATCTGTAATGTATTTTGTCAGTGTTGTGACTTTTAAATTCATGAAGTACGTTCTTTCCTACCTAGTTCATGACCTGTTAAGCAATCTAGAGAGGATCGTGGTCAGATGTGACCATGGGATGAAATGGGACAGGGACTCCGTAGCAGCAGCAGCGTACACGTAACTCAAGGCCACAGCGAGTAGGGGACAATAGTCCTTCAGACGAGATGCCCGGTGCTCAGATTCTGGTCACAGAGAAAAGAGACAGTAGGCACAATGGGCATTCCCTGAGGGTGCTGTTTTGCATGTGGGACTTGAAGGGACGGAGGGAAAGTGCAAACATTGTGTAATCTAGATCATCTGTCAACTTTCTAGCTTGATTGGTTGCTGCTGCCCTGAAACCGTGGGAATTACAGATGAACAGATCTCAGTTTCTGAGGTTGTCAGAAATAATTTCAAACTTCTTATAGAAAAGTTGCAAAATATCCTATAGAGAGCACCATGAATCTCGTATCTAGATTTGCCTGTCACTGCCCTTCTCTTGCGTGGGATTTATTACTTTACATATATGATTGCTTCTGTGCACATGTCAACACACACACGACATTTAAGAGTTCCGTCAGTCTATGATAGCCCTCCTGCCATGAACCCTCCGTGTAGATCATCTCTTATGCTAGCAACTGCGCCTCTGTGTACTCAGCTCCATTACGTTACTTCAGTCTACCATTTCCCTCTGCTCTGTAGCAGTTCAGATGCTCTCTGCAGCACTTTGCTGGCCTCCAGTATGAGCTCGTCTGTGGTCTGTGTTGATCTAGATGTTGTATGAAGTTGCCTTTGCGTAGCTATGGTGAACACTCTGAGAAAGAACTTAAGGAGGAAGGGTATGTTGGCTCGTGGTTTCAGAGGGTTCATCCCATGCTTGGTTGGTTCCATTGCTTGGGCAGAACATCGTGGAGGATCAGGTCCTTGCTCTACAATAGTTGTTCACATTTTCTTTGCCTTTTGTTACATGAACATCTTCAGGGTGTGCACGTATCCTACCTTTCCCTTTGTTTAACTGTGGCTGTGCCTTCTACCTGCTGTGATTTCGAGTAAGCATCCTTGGGTAAAATATTACATAAGGAACATGTCTTTTTTTTTTCTTTGAGACAGGGTTTCTCTGTGAAATGGCCCTAGCTGTCTTAGAACTCGCTTTGTAGACCAGGCTGGCCTAGAACTCAGAGATCTACCTGCCTCTGCCTCCCAAGTACTGCAGTTAAAGGCGTGCGCCATCACTGCCTGGCAGTTAGTTCCTCAAAACATTTCATCTCCTTTGTGTAACATGTGTTGGTGATGCTTGTTGGAAGTATTCTATTTATAATTGGTTTGTGTAACATGTGCTGGTGATGCTTGTTGGAAGTATTCTATTTATAATTGGTTTGAAATTCTAGTTTTCTCCCCTTCCCCACGATTAATGAGTCATTATTCTCTCAGCATTTTGGTTCTCAGTTGCCCCATGTCTCACTGTATTCTTATGTCCTTTTATTTCCCAACAGTTTTTTAAATAAGCGTGTCATTATTTTCACCCTTTATAGGAAGGCTTACCATGTGTTTTAGTGATCACTACTTGGAGTTGGTCCTTGCTGTGAGTGGCTGTGGTTCACAAGAAGAAAACAAGATATGGACACTTGGCATGTATGCCAGTGGTGGGCACTTTGTTGCTAGGCTCCATCAGGGAACAAAGCTAGTAAATAGATGTCTCTTTATACACAAAACACACATGCATATATATGCATCGTTTGTGTGTCTATATGCTCCTTTTACATAGATAAATGTATGAACAGTTATGTTTGGTTGTTGTTTGTTCATTTGAGACAGAGTCTTCTGTAGCCTCACTCACTGTGTAGCCAAGGATGACTTGGGACTCCTGCTTAGGGCTG
This sequence comes from Ondatra zibethicus, assembly GCA_004026605.1. Lineage (NCBI taxonomy): Eukaryota > Metazoa > Chordata > Mammalia > Rodentia > Cricetidae > Ondatra > Ondatra zibethicus. The sequence goes on from PVIU01029343.1 coordinate 3,949, forward strand.
CAGTTGGTTCGGGCCGGATGCATTTTGGAATACATATTCACACTGATACCTTCACTTGACCCTTCCTAGAGTGAGAACATGATCCCCACTAGTATCAACTTTTTTACTTAATATTACTCCATTTTCTCAAGTTTTCCGTGTTTCAGCTGTTCAACCTATTATATCTGAGTAGAGCCAGGCTGTAATATACATTGTCAATGTTTTTCTTATTTGGTTTTTGACATTGCTTATAGTAGATTTTGCCACTCATATTTAAAATTTCTATGTAATTCTATCTGTTAGTGACTCTGTTATTGCTTTAACATTTTAGATAGTAGAAAACGTAATAAATTTAAATGTAACTGATTATATAAAACAAGGAAGAAGTGAAGTGGTCATTTTCTGGAAAAATAGGAATAATTCTCAGTGCTGTTGGTATGCTATGGTCTTACATGTTAATGCTGGACCCTAAACAAATGTTATTTCAGTTACAGAATAAACTAACTTTTAAACTTCTCCCCAGTCATTTTCCAAACAGACTTTATCGTTCTGTTGCTTCAGCTACCATCCTTTCTTTGAAGACTGTCCATCCACATGGCCTTGACCCCAGCTCTGAGCTACTCTGAAAGGAGGGCTTTGAGCCCCCGATAGCCTTGGTTGCTGTTCCCCTGGGTCTCGGCCTTTGAGCTCCCGATAGCCTTGGTTGCTGTTCCCCTGGGTCTCAGCCTTTTTCAGTGTTCTTAGTACAGCCCTTACCTTCTTCCCTCACCTCTTTCTTTTTTTTTTTTTTTAAAGATTTATTTATTTATTATGTATACAACATTCCTTCTATGTGTGCCTGCAGGCTAGAAGAGGTCACCAGATATCATTATAGATGGCTGTGAGCCACCATGTGGTTGCTGGGAATTGAACTCAGGACTTCTGGAAGAGCAGCCAGTGCTCTTAACCACTGAGCCATCTCTCCAGCCCCCCTCACCTCTTTCTAAGTGTCTAGGTGTCCATAACTCTGTCATCTGAACAAATCTACAGTTTATAGAAAAGAGATGACAGACATCAGCGCAGTAATTCAGATGACTTGTTCGCTTAGTGCATTAAAACCATATGACTTTGACTGGGCATGGTGCTACACGCAGTTGGGAGGTAGGGACCAGATGATCTTTGTGAGTTTGAGGCCAACCTGGTCTCCATAGTGAGTTCCATGACAGCCAGATACACAGAGAGAGCTTGTGTCAATAAAAGCACCAAATAAAGAATATTGTATGCCTAATTTCAGTCAAGGAAAATGGAATTTATTGGCATGTAGGAAGGGAATGAGGTTCTGAGCGAATGTGTGCTGTTGATTTGGGCACAACCAAGCCAAGGACTCCAGTGACTCAGCCCTGTGGCAGTGGCAAAACCTCCCCCTGGGGAAGCTCAGGGATGGCAGAGCCTTCCTTGGGTCCAAGTGTGGATGTTGACAAGGTCTGTAGAAAATGTCATCCAAAGTTTTCTCTCCACAGATGTTAATGGTCAGAAGAGAGACTGTACCTACCTAGACTAGCCAACCTGCCTCCTTATTAATCTGTATGGAATAGCCCTGTCTCCTTGTTCAGTTGTCTATAATATACACAGCTTCCAGGGTGCTGAGCTGGATCCCAGCTTCTCCGTACATGTGCCCGTCTGTTTTCTGTTCTTTCTTTAGTCCCACACTGCAGTTAGGCCAGTCTCTGGAGCCATGCAAAGACATGACACTGTGTTTTGTTTTTTGGTTTTGGTCAATAACTGGATCAATATTGTTAAAGAAGAACTGCAGTATTGTTTATCAGGTGAGTTGTAAGAAGACGCTTGGCAGCCAGAATCCAAATGCAGCACGATAGAATTGTCAGAACTTGCAGTTAGCTCAAAGGAGTTTCCGTAGCCTGTCATTTTTAGGCTGCAGTCACATCACTGGCTAGCTTTCGTCGGAGTTATTTTCACTCTGAATATTAATTTTGGCTTGTCAAGAATCTGATTAATTTGTAAGAATGATTAGAAATCACAAGAGCTCTGTTTTCTCCCTTTTTTTATTGATTGATTTTATTTGATAATCTCAAATATGTGTACAGTGTATTCTGACTTTTCTTTCCTCACACCCTCTTACCTCCCTCCTGTCCCTGTCATGCCCCATGTGTCCTTGCCAATTCCTTCCCCAGGACTGTGTGTGTGTGTGTGTGTGTGTGTGTGTGTGTGTGTGAGAGAGAGAGAGAGAGAGAGAGAGAGAGAGAGAGAGAGAGAGAGAGAGATCCAGGCCAGCTTGTCCTGGGGCCATCTGTGCGACCATTGAATTGAGACTATTTATTGAAGCCTGGTGGTGTCCTCAGTGGATCTTTCAATAGCAAATGGTAAATGGTCCAGGAGTGAGTGAGCCCTTCTCCTCCATCCTGGCCATCCAGTGCCAGCATCCACATCTGCTATGAATATCCGATTGCAGCAGCCATGTCGTGCCTAGGAAATGACCTCTCAGAACCCTTCTCCCTGTCTTCTGGCTCTTAGATTCTTTATGGCCCGTTTTATGAAATGCTTCCTGAGCCTTAGTGGGACTGTCTGGTTCAGGGCTAAGCACACTTTCATCATTTATTCTCATCCATGAGTGTATTCGCCACCCTACACTCGAAAAAGAACCTTCTCTGATTAAGGCTGAGAGTAGCCGACATCAATGGATATAAACATAAATATTTAGAAGGCAGCTTGACACTGGCAATTTACTATAAAGTACAGTATTTGGTACCAGTGTTTCCAAGGTCGTATGGTTTCCCCTGCCATTGGTTTTGACCAGGTTCACGCACATGTTTGAATTCCCTTCTGTGGAGTGGGTCTCGGATCCATTCAGATAGCCGCTGGTTACTCACGTGGTGGCAGTGCCAATATTGTACCAGTGGGCTTATCTTGCCTGGCAGGTTGGTCTCACAGATGTAGGAGTCACAGCTGGGCTAATGGATGTTTCTCTGACCCATTCAATACCTCAGGCAGTCTGTGTAGTAGTTTCTGGGACAGTGGCAGCGATGTGTCAGGGACGGGTCTTCCAGCTCAGCTCTAGCTCCTAAGGATATATCCCACACCTATCACTGGAACGTTTATCACATAATCCATGGCTCCTGGGAGCTTTTTTTAGCCATGCAAGGTATCTCTCCTCAAACTCGTCTTTTAATTATCTTCATAAGCTATGTTTTTGTTTGTTGGGGGTCTTGTTGTTTGACACAAGGTCTCACTATATAGCTCTGACAGACTGAAGGTCCCTATGTAGGCCAGGCTGGCCTTGAACTCATAGAGATCCTTCTGCCTCTGCATCCTGAGTGCTGGGTTTTGAGGCAGGAATCATCATGTTCAGAGAACATTTTTAAAATTTGATTACAAGACAGTAGTTTGCACACATTTTATACTGCCTTTATTTTAGTTGGCTCTTCCCTTTCCTCTCATCACTCTCCTCTTCCCTTCTCCCCTGCTGTCCTCAACTCCATCCTTTTCACTTTTATGTTGCCCCTGTTCTCCTAGCCCCTCCCTCAATGCATCTCTCTTGCAGTGATCTTTTTCTAGTGTTGCAAGGAGGCCTGCTTTTGGTCCCAGCGGCCACCCGGCTCCCGCCGACCTGTGCCTGGCTAGCTTATACATGAAATAATTACACGGAAACTGTATTCATTTAAATACTGCCTGGCCCATTAGCTCTAGCCTCTTATTGGCTAACTCTTACATATTTGTTTAACCCATTTCTAATAATCTGTGTGTCACCATGAGTCGTGGCTTACCAGGAAAGATTTAGCGTGTGTTCATGGCGGCTCTCTCTAACTCTGTCCCCTTCCCAGTATCCTGTTCTCTTTCCCTGTCTGTCTAAGTCCTGCCCTATCAGAAGGCCAAGGCAGTTTCTTTATTAACCAATAAAAGCAACCCAAATACAGAAGGACCCTCCCACACCATTCTAGTTTCTGGCTTCCATAGGTACTCAGAATCAAACACACGACAGTAGAGTTTTGAAGCGAGGAGTCACATAGAGGAGAGAGCTTATGGTGTTTGACTCCGTGACTGTGTAACATTCAGTATAATTTTTCTATTTCTATGCATTTATCTACAAATTTCATCATGTTTTTCATTTGAGTAAAATACCATTGTATTTATAGACCGTATTTTCAGTGTCCATTCCTCAGTGATGGACTTTTAGGCTGATAACGTTCCTTAGCTGTGTGGCTAGAACAATGATGCTTGTGAATGGTCCATTTACAATGCATTCTGGATACACTGAAATGCCGGGCAAGGTCATTTCATTGTAACGCAGCTCGCCCCTCCTGCTTAAGGAGTGGGTTGCTCGCTGGCAGTCCTGTGCTGTGACCCAGGCATCCTTCCGTGTAGGGAAAGAAGCTGTTAGTGACTCGCCTCATGCCGATAGATAAATCATCTGTACAAGTAAGGAGCACAGCTGGTTCCTGCTCACCGAGAAGAGCATGCTGGCCCTCGTGACGGCACAGAACGCCGGACAGGAAGTGGGCAAGCAAGATGGAGTAATCATGGAGGTGCAGCTGCATGGGTTCGTATTTGTTTTTTCTGTGGCCATCTCTTGTCAGCTGCCCACTGGGGACTCACATTACCTTTCTCTTTCATTTCTTGACCTGTTGTCTTTGTGTTTTTCTCATTTTAGTTTATGATGTTATTTATTCCTTCTCTGAAATTACAGGCTGCCCACAAAACAGATGGTTTTCTTATAGCTAGCCAGACTGACAATCAAACCAGAACTTTTTATAATGAGCAGTTGCCCTTAGATGTGTGACAGGGCCCTAGTCTCATGGTGAAGCACAGCAGCTGTAATTCCGGATTAGTGGATTATGAGACAGGAGCACCAACATTCCTGAGGAGCACACGGCTCAGAGGGTGATTGATTCTGCAGCGCTTCCCAGAATCATGGAACTTGGGTGTGTGTTTTGTACAACCAGGCCTTCTTTACTCTAGTGCCCCTTAGGCTGAGGTTTGCACGCTTACTGTTTCTACTACCCACAGGTTGAGCAGGTTTGGGTGTTTTCCTTTATTGTACACTTCCCATTGTTAAATATCTGAGCATATGGACTTTCTCTTGGATCCTAGTTTAAAGCTAGTATAAAGAGAGCGTGTGAGGTGTGAGACAGAAACGAGGTAAAAACAGATGGCTGGAGACCAAGCCTTCACTGAACTTTGCTCTTGTTTGTGTGCAGTGTCCGAGTTCCCTCAAGGTTTGGAGGTTCATGCTATCAGGCAGGCCTCTCAGAGCTCATGAGGGTTCTTTGAACATGGCCAGAGTTGGGTGCTCTATTTTAATGTCAGTATTTACTTTGAACTTTATCAGTTAATGTTGGTTTGGAATTTTGTTGTGACAAGCATTAGATTTGTTCAAATTCTGTGATTAGTATTGTAATAAATTTATTTTTATAGTGATAAAATCTGTATAATCTAAAAAGTGCCACTTAATTATGTTTAACTGTGATTCGTTGATACTTTATGCATTCAAAATGTTCTGCAATCGTCACTTCTATTTCCAGAACTTTTCATTAGCTCAGACTGTTGCTGATTGGGCAGTACCCCCCCTCATTCATGGTCTCTGCCTTTGTCTCTGTATTTGCCTATCTCACACTTCACGTGTGGTCTTAAAATAGTTTCCTCTTTATAGATGGCTTTTCCACATAGAATGTTTTCAACGTCATCTATGTTACTGCAGGTACTGAACTTCAATTTTTTTAGGACAGAACAATACTTTATCATGAGTATATGTCACTTTTTGTTCCTTTGATAAACAGTTGAGTTATATCTACTTTTTGCTTTTGTGAGCATCACTACTGGGGATCTCAGACTCTGTCTGTCTGTGTCCAGTGCTTTTAAGAATTTGCTGGGTCATACGGTGACCAGCCTTTGCAGGAGCCACTGAAAGTGCTTTCTGTGTTACTACATGTTACAGTGACACATGAGTGTTCCATTCCACAGTGTTCTGGTCAGTAATAAGTAAATAAGCAAATAATTTATGTGTTCATTTCTTTGGCTGTTTCAGAATCGTGTTATGTTCTTGTTGGTGGATTATAAGCCATCTCTGAGGGTGCATATTAAACCCTCATGAAATATATCAGTTCCAAAGGTTTCTTATGTTCTACCTTTTTGCTTTGTGGGCCCTTTGGTACACTGAAATACTGATTTTTTTCTGAAGACCTGTGTTTCTAGTATACGCTTGGTTTGCTTGTTTAGGTGACATTTAAAACAAAACATTGCCAAATTCAAGATCATTGAGTTTTACGGTTTCATCTTAAAAAAATTATAACTGTAGTGTATTGACGTTAACTTTTATGTGGTTATTCCCATTTTTCAGAGTAAGTTTTTGTTTTTAATTTAGATAGATATTTTGTTTGTGATCTAACAAAAAAAGCTTGCCTGAAGAGCAGAGTGCAGAGCTAACTACTAGTTAACCACAGAGGTCAGGCAGTGGTGGCGCACACCTTTAATCCCAGCACTCAGGAGGCAGAGGCAAAGGGATCTCTGTGAATTCAAGGCCACCCTGGACTGTACTAGATTGATCCAGTCTAAAAGAGAAACAGAGCCAGATTAAAGGTGTGGTGGCTCACATCTTTAGTCCCAGTACTTGGGATAAGGCTGGGCAGAGAGAGGAATAAAAGGCGGGAAGAGATGGCAGCAGCTCAAGGCGTTTGGTTTGAGGACTGGTAGAGACAGGGACCCCATTCGGTCTGAGGACTCATAGAGACAGGGACCCCATTCGGTCTGAGGACTCGTAGAGACAGGAATCCCATTCGGTCTGAGGACTTGTAGAGACAGGAACCCCATTTGGTCTGAGGACTCGTAGAGACAGGAACCCCACTCGGTCTGAGGATTTCGTAGAGACAGGAACCCAACTCGGTCTGAGGATTTCATAGAGACAGGAACCCCACTCGGTCTGAGGATTTCGTAGAGACAGGAACCCCACTCGGTCTGAGGATTTCATAGAGTTAAGAACTTGTGGCTGGCAGTTCTGCTTCTCTCATATTTCCGCTTTCACCCCTTAATATTTGACTCTGGGTTTTCAATATTAAGACCAATTAGAAATCTGCTACAATTGTCCTTTTCCTGTTAAAGGTTCATAGTTTCTCTGCTGAAAATCAATTGGCTTTATATGTGAAGTGTTTCTCCTGGGCTTCATGTGCTATGTTACGGGTGTGTGCATGCCCATCATTATGGCAATGTTTCATTATTTTGTTGGGTTTAACTTGCTTTTGTATTTGACTTTGTGTGTATATGTTTATTCATGTGAATGGATGTAGGCACCTGAGCTTGTATAGTAACTGCATTTGAATTGTTGGAGTGGAGCAGTTGAAGCAGACTCAGTGCCAGGAATAGCAAGCTGGGGATGTGACCTCTGATCTGCAGGGACTTACTGCAGGTAGCAGTACTAGGGCTCTGGGTGAGTGTGACTCCTGAGCTTGTTCTCACAGATCTCATTCAGATAGTCAAGGGTCTTCTCACATGTAAAAGAAAGAACAGTACTTGATGTCAGCAGTAAGATTATTCGGTGTTAGAATGTATAAATGTGATGGCTGAGGTTTGCAGAGGTGAATTCAAGAGATGTGGAAGCCTTTTATTACTGGGTTGTACTGAGTTCAGAGAATTTACAGTCTGTATTTTGGACAATGTGACTTAAAATTTGCATATTTAGGATATGTTGTTGATTTTCTGAAATTAAAAGTTATGCTATAAATAATTAATATTTTCTTTCATTCTGAATATTTCCATATCAAGAGTCTTTAGAGTTCTTGAGAACTGCTGTCATTTAGCTCACAGCTAGTGCTGTGTTTACGCTTTCTACGTTGTGTTGCTTCCGCACACTGTCCTGGCTGGCGCAGGCTGTCGTCTTCAGTGCTGGCCACACTCTGGTTAGCTGCCTGCTTTAGTGGTGCCCCCTAGAACCTCCCTCTGTACTTCACTGTAAGCCTTCAGTCTCTGTCTTTGAAATCTGTGCGTTCCTGTCGTCTTTGGATAAACCGCAGAGTATAGTGTGCGGCAGCTCTCCTTACCCATCTGCCTCTTCCCTTCTACTGTCCCTCCAGCGCGGCTTCTCTCCTCCGCCGTCCTCTAGAACTTTATATTGTGTCCTCATTATTGTAGGAAAGATTTTATATTTGGTTATTTCATTTTACTTATGTATTATTATTATGGTCTATTTGGGATAAGGTCGTGTTATATAGTTTTGGCTGGCCTGGTACTTGCCATGTAGTCTTGAATGGCCTCAAACTGATGGCAAGCCTCACCTGGGCCTTCCGAGTACTGAGGGTCTGGGTGCGAGCCAGCAGACCTGGCCTTTATCTACATATCTTAGAGTGTGTACACGACAGTGGTTCTCTCCCTCTTTGGTGGTGTCTTATGTTCCTCCTATTCCCGTAAGATGCAGCAGTGGAAAGCAGGGCAGAGGAGGCACAGGCCAGTAGTTATTAAATGGATAAATGTGTGTTAGTCATAATGATGCTATTCAAACTTAGGAAGACACACATCTATTATCCCAAGTCCTGTGGGCTGGGCTTGCAGGACAGGGTTAGCTGAGTGGTTCTGGCTTCAGATGTCTCAAGAGATTATCTAAAGTTGTGGCCTGGATGGGAACTCCTGTCCTGGATGGCTAATACCCATGGGTGCTGACTCAGGAAGCCTTTGTCTGCTCCCATGGCCCTGGCCCTCCATAGGGTTGCTTCTGTGCCTGCACAGCATGGGAGCTGGCTTCCTCCAGAGCAGATGGTGGATGACAGCCAAAGGAAGCTGCTTTGCCTGAGCTAGCCACACATCATCACGTCTGCTGCATTCTGTTACCTAGACGCATGTCCCTAGGTATGAGCCACAAGTAAGGAGAGGGGTAATTAGACTCTGATAGTGTAAAGGAGTCTGTGCATGTATTTTAGAGCCAACACAGAATAGACAGCAATTTATACTTTTGTTTTTGGACCTGACCACAATTGATCATTTTCTTTATATTAAAAACAATGGTCCAGGTAGAAATTGTTTTAGAGATTTTATTAAAATTTTATTAAATTTTATTAAAATATTTTGCTTGCTTTTTCATGATGCAAAGTAACCAGGCTACATATAAGAATAGTTAACTGGGTTGCTACCTACTATTTATAATTTTATTTCGGTTTTTTCACTGAAATTCTGGAAATTTGAAAGTCAACTGTGTTGCCTGTAAAAGGAGTATTGTGCAAAATCCACCATGTGTTTAAGATGGGCACTTCTGTCTGTGGAATGCATTGATGCACTTTTCAGAGAAAGAAGTATAGTCTTTGAACTTTGTGGCATAGAAAAGCTTATAATTAACAAAAAATAAAACCCTTTAAACCTTAATTTCTTTCACATTCAGAACATTTTGGTTCTTTTTTGTATGTCAGGCATTTTATTAGGCACTAAGTTTTGGTGACAAGACAGGCATGTTCTGTCTACTGGGAGCTCATGATCTGGCGGGAGATAGACTAGTGCGTAGGTATTTACCAACAGTGGTAGGTGTGCTCTGTGGAAACACGAAGGAAGATGAGCTGACAGAAGACCGCGGGGAGAGATGCACCGCCCTGTCAGAAACACCATCAGTCAGGGCACCGTGAGGCTGAGCATGGAGAGCTCTGTGTGCCAGGAGCCCTGTGGTGTGAACAGTTGGTATGTGCGGCACTGAAAGGATCCTGGGAGATGTCCAGCCAAGAGTGGAATGCAGCTGGAGAGGTAGGAAGGAATCAGACTGAGTCATGGTAAGGAGTGTGGAACTTATTTCATGCTCTGCAAGCTATTGACAGGTTTAAATGTACCAGTTAGAGTTTCTCTTTAACCAGAGGAACCTTGCTGCAAAAGCAAGAAAGGACAGTCAGGAGAGGGGTTGGAAAACAGGAAAGTGGCCATCGTGGTCCAAAGAGAGGATGACTTGGCAGTGATCAGAAAAGGAAAAAGATGGAGCCGAGATCGGACTCATGGGTAGAGCTGATGAGATTTAAGGAGACGTGAAGGAGAGCAGAGGTGGTCCCTAGGTTTATGGCTAGAGCGGGGGATGAATGCTGTCTCTCTGAGTGACACTGGGAGCTGTGAGAGGAAAATCGTGAGTGTATTTTGAACACTGATTATGTGCAGTCTGCCTGTCATCTAGAGAGAACCCACTCGGTCCTGGAATTCAGGGGCTTGGGAAGGGGTAAGGTTAGGTTCTGGAGTGCTTCCTTACTTCATGAACAGTGAAAAGGGCAGCATGGAAGGCTTGCTTTGTTCATGCATACACATAAAGAGAATGTGTAAGTTTGTCTTTCTGTTCTCTGATATGATAACCCCACAAAAGCAGCGTTTGGGAGAAGGTTCACGTGAACTAGAATTTGAGGGGTTGGTGCATCACCACAGGGAAACCAAGGCGACAGGGCCTTGAGGCGGTGATCATTTTACATTGGGGAAGTGACCAGCCAGAACCAGAGAGCAGTGCACCTTAATGCACGTGAGCTAGTACATGTTCTGTACATGTACTCACCAGAGTCTTCTTCCTAGGGAATGGTGCCACCCAAAGTTCTCCTACGTCAATTACACGGCCCCCCGCCCCCAACACTGCTCGCAGGTCAACCTATCTAGACCCCCGCTGAAACTCCCCAGGTGATTCTAGCCAGTGCCAAGTTGACACTTAAAACTATATCACAACATGATATGTATTTTTTTCTCTTTAAAAATCTTGTTAATTGTATAGTACATAAGAGAGGTAAATGTTCCCACTGACTTTCTGTTGATGTAGCAGATAGCAAAGCTACTTCCTAGTTGTATGACAATGGTCTGTTCATAATAAACATAATTCTTTTATTGTCCCACTCCTTGCTTTCATTTTGCTGGTGCTCCTGGATCAGATGTCGCATCAGTACTCACTGTCTCTCCAGTTTCATGTGATTTGTAGTTGTTGTTTGTTTTCTGATACAAGGTCTTACTCTGTAACCTTGGCTGACCTAGAGCGCACTGTGTTGCTCAGGCGACCCTCAGACTCACAGAGATCTATCTCTGGGATCAAAGGTGTGTGCTACCATAGCTGGCCCTCACATGTGGTTTTAGATAGCAGGTATGAACATGGGTTTTGTATATGAAATGTAGGAAATTGTTCCTGAAATATCCATGTGTAATTTTTCTCATGCTTTTATCTGCCTGTAATAACTTCAATGCAGCAGTCTTCAAGGCTATTACTTAAATAGCAAGTCTTAAAGGCTTCTTTTGATATATTATTGAAGCGTGATAAGTAGGACAAATTGAAACATTATTATCAAATTAGTTTTACATCTGTGTGTTGAGCTTTTAATAATTATCAATGTAAAATTCAATTTCATATTATGTGTCCTGGTCACATGTCTAGTTGGACAGTTATGCATAGATGGGTTTCTAGTTGTCTTTGCTTTTCTTTCCCACCACCCCTCATGTCTGCTTCTTTCATCTTAAGTAGAAGCAGTCAATTCAAACTGCCCTCATTGTAGAAAGCGCCCACAGTAGACTGCCTTTTCTGCTACTCTCTAGTCACAGTCCATGGCCCAGAACCCTTTGCTTTCTGTTAACAGCTCTTGTCTCTGACAGTTTCCACTGCTCTAGAATAAAGTAGGAAGCCCTGCTTTGTAAAACCCGGCTTACATCATTTCACAGAGACGTGTGTGCCATTACTGCCTGGCCTCTATAGTTAACTAGTGGCTTTTTCCGCCCTCTGGTCTCCAGCCAAGCTTTGTCAGGATTCTGTAAACAGGAAGGAAGTGCCTGTAGATGGGTTCTGTAAACAGGAAGGAAGTGCCTGTAGATGGGTTCTGTAAACAGGAAGGAAGCGCCTGCAGACGGGTTCTGTAAACAGGAAGAAAGTGCCTGTTCTCAATAGTTTGCTTTTATGGAGTTCATTGTTTTCATGATTTTCAAAACTTATTTCATGGTATTTATAAAATATATAATAATTTATAAGTTCCTTTTAGTGTGTGTGTATGTGCATGTAAGTGGAGCATATGTGTGTGAGTGTATATGTGTGTACGTATTTGGAGACCAGAGGCTATGCTGGTCCTTGATCATTCTTCAGTCTCTTGCTTGAATCTAGGGGCTTACTCGTTCTAGGTGGCTAACTGGCCCTGGGATCTCTGCTTCCCAAAGTGCCAGGATGATGAGTGGTCCATCACACCCTCCTCACCCTTTTGTGCGTGCTGAGGATCTGGACTCTGGTCCTCAGGCCTGTAGAGCAATTGCCTGAGTGAACGAGCACCCCCTACCCATATTGCTTTTATTAGCGCATCCAGGTACAGGTGGAACGCAATGCTAACTCTGGTAACAGCGTTACCAGAAATGGGAAATGGGAAAGAACTGTGAGGGGTGAGCTTGTGGGTGAGCCTGCATCTGTGGCAATCACTGCAGACCCTGTTGTGAATGACGCCTTGTGTTTACAGCTGGTCTTCGAGTAGAAGGAAGGTACTCGAGATAACATGGATCACAGCATTTATGTAATGAGTCATGTTTGACAGGGAATGCCAACCACATTCAGACTTCATATTCACCCCTAGATACCAACCTAGCAAACTGCAACAAAGCCCAAAAAAGTTAGCATAATCATTGATTTAATGAACTGTAGTGAGCCAAGTTTGTAGAGACTCAGGCTATACTTTCTATTCTGATCTTCATGGGCCTCAGATTCTTTGTTCAGAACTTAAGAGTTCATCTCTTGAACTATCTGCTATGGTTTACAGGTATCACCTCTAAATTTTAGGTATGGAAACTTCTGAGCACTGGTGACTGCAGGAGGTGACTGGCAGAGCTCACTGGGCACTGGTGACTGTAGGAGGTGACTGGCAGAGCTCACTGAGGAACGGCTGGAACCCTCATGGGAGTCCTCGCAGCTCATCTTCCCTCTACCTCCTCGTCGGCGTGAGGCCACTGCCCCTCCGCAGAGGGTGTGCTCACCATCCCTGCAGAGGAGGCAGCTCTCATCGTCAGTTAGAGCCACTCTGTGGCCGAAACGTGGAGACAGCCAGAATGTTTATAGGGCCCAGATGTTTTCAGGGTGGAAGCCACAGCTGGAATGTCTGTGTCTGTCCCTAACAGTAGCTCATCTGGGTGATGACGTCTTTCGCACAAGGTCCTGGTGGCAGCTGCAGTGTTCGTCTTCCTGTTGGAAGGTGCCGTTTGTGTCAGGCGTGCTGCTCTTGGTTGTGATTACATTGACATAAGCAGCAGTTTGGGGTTAAAAGAGAAAGGCCAGATGTCAGCCCTAAGGGAGCGACAACTGATTATGTTGGAGTTGATACATGAAGCCAAGGAAGCCTATCTGGTTTGAGTCATTGTTATCTCTTTCTTCGTGTCCCAGGACTATGACGGCATCAGAGCAGGAGAACGGCAATTCTAGGGGTCCTGCTCCTGCTTGTCTTGGGGTCAGGGGCTGTAGTCTTTTGTACAAAGCTACTACTGATAGACTTTTGTTTGTAACTTTGAAATGCAAGTTTTTTCCTGGTTCCTGTTGGCTTGGGGTAGATGATTGGCGCCTTGTCCTGACAGTTTAATGTAATTAATCTTTGAACATTGAATAAAAATCATAGACCATTTTCCTAGACTATATTAACAGATCAAAATGAAGTTATTCTCAAGCTAACACTACCCAGTATAACTCGCTGAATCACTGAAATGCCCTGCCTGGTCTCATCTAATGGGGTTGTCACTAGCTGACTTGACACATGACTGTTGAAACCAAGGAAGTGGACTTCTTACTTAATGTATTGGAATTAGTATGAGCTTAAGCCACGCATAGCTGGTGGCTGCCGTATTGAACAATATAGACCTAACTCCTCCCAGTCCTGTGGGTTAGAGTCCCTATGAAAGAAGCCTGCGTGTGGCTTTGTCTTAGAGTTGCACTTGTTCACCTCCCTCTGACCACTGCAGTCAGTCATAGCCATAGCTACAGGGCC